>JBBCBC010000006.1:13189607-13380500 GCA_037126765.1 Stenogyne calaminthoides
TTAATGTCTCTCAGCCATCATTAACAACTAAATTAATCACATATGTGATACATCGCGTATGAAGATATTCTATTAGAAATAGCGTTACCCCAATTCACCATTCTCTTTGACAAACCCTTTATATTTGTGTCGTTTGAACTTACATTATCTCTGAGTTATGGTGAACACCTTTCTCAATCAATCTAGAAGACCAAGTTTTAGTGCCTTACCAATGTAAATATTTTGTATTTAGAAAGCGGGCACAAAATTGAGAATCTTATACAAATGCTAATCTCGTCAATAAAATGACCGATGCTTACATGTAATTAATTTTTGCAATGAAGTCCAATGTCGATAGTATCTGGAATTTTATCACAATTTGACTGCATAAAAAGACTTTAGTTTTTCCTTTCATTTTTAATACAAATCAAAAGCGATCCCTTGATGATCCATCCGAGAAGGAATATGAAACCAGGGGCATGCTTTAGCTACCCGTTTCTTAAATCATCTCCCTCCACAAACTTAAATGGCAGCTCATCTTCAATAATCATTTTCTGAGTGCGGCCACAACTTTAGTTGATCAAACTTCCATGTACGAAGTGTACCCACCCCTCATTACCTCTCGTTTTTTGCAAATTTACTAATCTTGTCGTGTTTCTTGATTATAGTATTTTTCGAGCAAGCATTCATATAAAAATAAGTGACAGTTCCATTTTTTTTAGTGTCGAGCCAATAGATTTTATCGCAATAATTGCGCCATTTGATTTTCATAAATCATCACTACGATGGTGGTAGTGATCCCACACTTTAGATCTTCTTTTTGTGTTTTGTTATTTTTTTTTTGCGATTGCGAGTCTTGGTGGTAGAGTGGCGTTTTGAAGGTTGAGAAGCTTAGGTTGCATCCTCAGACGGATGTGATTGTGAGATGTCATTGCTTCCATTTCCATCAATGCCTCGATTCTCTGGTAGCTTGGCATCTCTGATAAACCATATATCTTTTGGTTTTAGTTATAAAAAATTAAGAAACCACTGAATTGGTAATTGCGATAAATTGTAATTTAACTAAGTTGAGAAATCAGTTGTAATTTAACTAAGTGCGCTGTGTGGATAGAGTTAATTAGAAATTATTAGGTGGAAGATTCGAGGATCTGAGGAATGGGAATATCGGTTAGCTCATTTCGTCATACATGTCGAACAATATGCTCTACAAATAATGCTCAAGAAAGATATAAAAGCTTTGGTACCTATATTTTATCAAACATAGTAAACAAAATTAATTGAATTCTTCCTACGTAACTAGCTAATTGCTATACCAAAACAACAAAAACAACATTAAATGTTTTGAATATATGAATTGGTCTTGAAAATTAGAATAATAATGGGAGCTGGAACCTTGAAAAAAGAATTTCGTCGACTAAATGTCGTCTTGTTGCTTCTCTTAGCGCCTTTGCGATCTCAGGCTTAGGCGCCCTTGAAGCTGATGGGTGGTTCTTAGGTGGTAGGGCGGTGGGTGGTGGAAGCGGCGTCCAAGGGTTTTCTGGTGGGAGTGGGAGAGGAGAAGTGGAGAAGGAGAGCGAGTGGAGATGAAGTGGTGAAAAAAATTGAAAATTGAAAAATGAAGAAGGCGAAGTGGAAACCCTAGGCGACCTGGAGAGACTCTGAGTGCCCTCCCTGAAAGTGCTTCACATACTGGTGCCATAGACTATTTCTTGTTTTGTTTTCTCACAGTCGAGTGCACAGTGCCCTCTGCCCTCAGCTTTTTCCTTACTCTGAGTGCGAGGCTCGACCTCATAAAGTAAATAAGTAATTAAAAAATTATATAATAATTAATATTTTATATATTTAATATTTTACATTTTTTGGTTTTTTCGATTTTTTTGAAAAATTAACAAACCCGAAAGAAAAAAGAAATTCTTAAAATTTGAAAAAGCAAGAATCGAAAACCAAATAACCCCGAACCGAACTTGAAAATTCCGGTTTGGTTGGTCGAATAATTCGGTTTCAAAATTGCACCTGTACAATTATGGAAGATATGCATTCTTGGAATAAAGAATATTCCATAAATTCAAAGCTCAAATCTTGGATTCCTTAGTTTATTTTTGAAAATTCCATAAAGTAAAGGAGGTGAGATTTTTGTGGAATATTTTAATTATGGAAAATAATATATGAGATATATTCAAGATTTCTTGGAGATCAAGAAAAAAAAATTCCCATCTTATTCATCACCAAATTTCGACCACCACCCCTTAGTATAAATAGGGGATGAATTTTTTCATCCCAATCTGATTCCATGTGTTGGAAAAATTAGAAATCACTTGAAAAGGTGGTGCAGCATAATTTTATTTTTCCTTTTTTGTTAATTGTTCGTGAGCATCCTTGCCGGATTGTTGAACAGGGCGAGGGAATACTTGAGAAGGTTCTTTGAGTTTGTTCGTGTGAAGCGGGATATCCATCTTCTCATTGGATTTGTCGCTCCAAGAGGTTAGTTCACGTAAACTCTGCTTGATTTCGTCGTAGGATTTATGTGACTTGTTTATATCATGATTTGTTGTTGAATTATTATTTGAATTAATATAGGATTAATTCATGCTAGTAATAATTGTTAGAATTAAATTTGTATTTAAATATTCATCCGAATAGATTAGAACAATTAATTCCCCAACAAGCGTATCGAGCTACGGTTTCGGGCTCTGAATTTTAATGTAATTTAATTCGTTTTCATTAAATTTGAAATTGGATAGTAGAATTGCTAGATCGTTTTTTGCGGTATCCAATTGTCATGGTATTTGATGAATGTTTATTTATGCATGCATATAAATTGTGGTTTTTAATTAGATTAGATTCGAATTCGTTTTGCCTCGTGAGAAAATCCATGAGTAGATTAGGATTTGTTTGATTTGATCGATGTAATAGACTACTCTACATCAAGGTTTATTTATTTTGTAAATAAATTATAACTTAGAATCTCTAAAGCGAAGATGAAAAATTAAAGACGGGGACCAAGTGCCGGACGGACGCCTTGAAGTCAAAGCGCGAAGTCTAAGCGGTCATGTATGGGGCTGGCAAGGGGCACTCCACTTTATGAACACGCGGATACTTGGCCCAGAAGCCAGGCGAGGCAGCGTCTGGCCTTCGCCGCACGGGCGCATCTGAGAGCGAACACAGGCGACGAGCGATGCGGGCGCTGGCGGAAGCGGACGGCGGGACAGCGCGAACATCTTGTGTGTGTATATGGGCGAAGGCGATGGCGGGGATTCTACAAAAAACGAGGCACAAAACCGGGCGGTCGGTGCGTGCGAACCCAGCGGTCGCCGTGTGTGCGAAGGGAGGCGCCTTGTTGTCGGTATCAGCGTCGTGCGATCTTGTTTAACAGCTCTGTTCTTGCGGCGATAAGGCGGGGATGGCGGTCTAGCGTGGTCGTGCGCCCTAGGTGCCCAGCGGATATCGTTCGGTCGTGAGCTACCCGTTGCGGGCGTCGTCTCGAACCTGAGCGGAGGACATTTTAAAGAATTTGTTGCGGTCGAGTGGAAGCTTTTCGAGGCGATAACGATGAAAGGCTATGAAAGCGATTTCTCAAGATCGAAGACATGACAAAAATTCTTAGTGACAATTGGATATATGTGCCCAATGTGTTTAATTTTTTGTTTTGATGTTTCTTTATTTTTTTCGTGCTTATTTAATTTGTTTAAATATCGATGCATGAAATTGTTTTGGAAAAATCTCACTTTCGAAAATTACTAAGTATGTTTTTTGAAAATAATTAATTGACAATTTTAATGGGATAATAAAATTGATTTAATTTTGACCTCCATGATTTATTTATTTGTGAATTCTTTTGGAGAAATTCCCTGGAATGACAAAATATAGCTTTCACATGAATAAATTCCATTGGATGATTTGAATTATTATTAGTGGCGGCGATGACCCTCACACGAGGCTCGTTCAAAGAGAAATAATAATTGTATTTAATCATGGTTATTACTTAAGTACAAAATTGACCCCCATCATATACTTCCTCAAGTCCTGTCAATTTTATATTGGTGAAGTGGGAGCCAACTATTAATTTGGACATTAAAGGTTTGTAATTGTTCTTGTTTGTAACTTTCTTGAATGTGTTTAAATAATGACCCTTTAACGTGGCTTATTTGTGTTTTGAGATGTTGGGCGATCGTGTTCATATTTCTTGAGATTTTAATATGATTCGTATGATCGAATTATGTGATAATTTTGTGTTTATAAAATCGTTATTTATTTAGTTAAGCATGTATTTTCTTTTAATCCATTGTTAATATACTTTAAGTCAATAGAGTTGTATAGGAAAATATATGATTGTAAATTTTATATTGTCTCGGCCATAATCGCATTTAGTCCGTCTTCGACAAAAACTGAACGGCTTAAGACTACGATTGATAGGAAAATAAGTGACATTATAAGAAATGGTTAGGATCAAGAAAATGGCTAAGTGTATCATCTTGACTTCAACGTCGGGTGTGTTGCAACACAAACACGAACTGGAAACCATTGCATTTATTATGATAGATCTTAACAAATTCTTCACTACGAGAATCGTGAAGAGATAGCCATACAAAATTTGTTTCGTGAGAAAAATGACATTAAGAGGTGTCGAGAAGAAGCAGAAACAAACAAAAATGCTTAATTGCGGTCTAAGAAGACATTGGAGGTCGACTGTCCCCAAGCTTTAAAAAGGTTGGGAAGAAAGGTAATTCTCAAACATTAATTGTTGAAACTTGTTTAGCGAACAGTATGCTCTCATTTGTGGGGAAGTGAATCACGGAACCACTAATCATGTGTGTTTCAATGTTTCAAGGATTTTGGATAATCAACGATATAGTGAGTGAGACCATCATCTCCATGGGAAATGTTACGAAAGTAGCGGTTATTGCAATCTTTACATAAGTGGCGATATTATTGCAATACTACGTAAGTAACGGTTATCGCAATGCTATGTAGGTAGCGGGTATTGCAATTTCTACAGTAGCACATCAAGAATATGCTTTAGGTGAGTGGCGAGATATTGCGATGCTACATGATTAGTGGTTAAAGCGATTGGGAGAAGTGCACCTATCTTTTAGTGGTAGAATTTTAGTTTTGAGACGTTCTTTATGTTCTCGGTTTTAGAAAAGAATTCACTTCGGTTTCTAAAATTACATTAATGGATACTTAGTTTCTTTTAATAAGAATGACATCATTTCTTGAAATGATGAGTGTATCTATTATGGGACATTGATGACCAATGTCTACACTATTAAAGTGCACACCACCGAAAAACGCATCTATAACACAATCATTATTTTAGATGAAAGAAAGCGTTAAGCCCAGATGAGCGAAATACTTCTATGACATCTAAAGACTAGGTCACATTAATCAGCGAGGATCAAAGGTTGATTCAAGATGGTTCATTGGAGTCATTTCGGGTTGAATCATTTCAACCTCGCGAATCATGTTTGGAGGGTAAAATGACCCGACCAGGGGCATTTGGAGCCGAGGATCTAGAGCGAAAGAAGTGTTAAAATCGTTCACACTGCGCGTATGTGGTCGATGTCGATCAAAGCAAAGAGGAGGTTATGAGTATTTCGTTACTTTTATCGATGATTACTCAAGATATGGATGCATTTACCTTATGAAGCATAAATCGAGACCTTTGATAAATTCAAGGAATTTAAGGCTCAAGCTAAGAGAATCATAGGGAAAAAGCGTATCAAGTGTCTCACGATCGATCGTCGTGGAGGCGAATACCTCGCGATGATTTCTTGAACTACTTGTCGGGACAAAGGGATTGTATCTAGTTGATTGCACGGAACCCTTAACAAAAGGGGTTGCATAACGAAAACAAAACTATTTTAGAAATGGTCGGATCAATGATGAGTTATTGGATCTACCCAAATCGTTTTGGGGTCACGCCTTGAAATAACGACACATTCTAAACCCGGTGCCATCCAAATCGGTTTCCAAAACCCCTAAAGAGTTGTGGACGGTATAAGCCAAGTTTAAGACACGTGAAGATCGGGGGTGTCAGAGCATCGTGTTGGACAAGGAAGCCGATAAGTGGATCCACGATCGGAATTAAGGTTGTTTATAGGGTACCCGAGGAACGAAAAAGTGCATGTTCTATGGTCAGATGATCAAAAGGTGGTAATCGATCGCACTTTATTTTTTTGGAAGAAGACTATATGAGCGATAGAAGCCCGAAGTGAGATTACCTTAGATGAGCTAAAAGTGGCTTACCTCGATGTCAATTTGTACAAGTTGACATACCAAACAACACACTTACACAGCGAGAACCTCATCGTAGTGCGAGGGGTTGTCGGACAACCCGAGAGATTCATGGGGATAGGAGAGTCTTCGGACTTGGTCCCGGTGAAGGCGAATCGGACCCGTGGACATACTGATGGCGATCGAAACAAGGATGCAGATTTCTGGCAAAGCGAACAATGGAAGGTGAGATGGGTTCTATGAATCCACAATAAGGTGTGGGAGCTAGTGAAAACCACTCAATGGGGTTAAACCCATTGGATGCAAATGGGTATACAAGAGGAAAAGAGGATCGAGCGGAAGGTAAAGACCTTCAAGGCTAGACTTGTGAAAAGGTTACACTCAAAAAAGAAGAGATCGAATTATGGTGAAACCTTTTCACTGTGGCCATGCTTAAGTCCATCTGTATTCTCTTGTCGATAGCTACAACATCTCAATTTTGAGATCGACAAATGGATGTCGAGACGGCTTTCCTTATGAAGTCTTGAAGAAGAGATCTATATGCAACAACTTAGGAAACTTCATTGAAAAAGGCCAAAGAACATCTAGTTTGTAAGCTCAAAGAAGTCCATTTACGGACTAAAGCAAGCATCTCGTGTTTTGGAACCAATGTTTTGATCAAGTTATAAAGTCTTATGGGTTCGATCCAAAGCAGTACTAATGTTGTGTGTATAAAAGCGTGTCGGAGCGCATTGGTATTCTTAGTACTATCGTGGGCGACATTACGCTCGCCGGAGGCGATGAAAAGGTGTTGTCGGCGTAAGGCATGGTCAGAAAAGCAGTTTGATATGAAGGATTTGGGGAAGAGCGCGTCATCAGGATCAAGATCACTCGAGATCGTAAGAAAATGATGATAGGCTTATCGCAAACTTCATACATAGATCTTGTCTTGAAGCGATCAAAGATGCAAGATTCAAGAAAGGTTTTGTACCGCCCGGACATGGAATCCATCTATCCAAAAAATGTGCCCTAAGACACAAAAGAGATAGATAACATGAAAGACGTTCCTTATGCTTCGCCGGAAGCTTTATGTATGCAATGATGTGCCCCAAGGTCGGATATCTGCCGCTGCCGTAGGCATGGGAGCTAGATATCGAGTAATCCGGGGAAAGAACATTGAATTTGGAGTTAAAAAACATTCGAAATATCCGAAGAGAACTCGAGGATAGAATGTTGGTTTTATCAATCGAACGATCGATTCAAATGCGGTTACGGACCTCGGTTTTCCAATCTTACATAGATTCGAAACTATACGCTTTCAGTTAGTGTGTTTTTATTTGAGAAGTGTAGCCATGAAATGGATGAGTGTGAAGGTAAATGCATCATTTGATTTCGACCATGGGCGGGTAAGTAAACAACGTGAAGCGGTGAAGGAACTAGTTTGGCTCTGAACTTCTTAGTGGACTTGGATGGAGTTCGAATTTGTCTAGCAATATTTGCTAGGGATGGTTGCAAATTCAGGGGAACCAATAGTCCACGAGTCAAACAAGCACACATTGAAGGAAAGAAATCTTAGATGAGAAATCGTTAGAGAGAAGATGTAGAGGTATTTAAGATCGCGTTGGAAGATAACCTGGTTAATCCTTTCACAAAGTGTACGCCTCGAAACATTCAAGAGATATGTGGGAGGAATGGTTTGTCAAGTCGTAACCAAACCTTTGAGTATAAGTGGGAGAAATATTATTAGGTTCATGTTGGTGACATTAGATGTCACGAACAACATGAGATATGTTGTAGTATACTTAAAAACAGACTTTGAGTATAAGTGGGAGATTGTTGGGGTTATATTGGAAAATATATTTTTACTTTGTATAACCAAACCGAATTCTGTCTTATTTGCTTAAATAAATTATTTATCAGCGATGCTTTAAATATCTTGAATATTTACATATATTTCTTGATATCTATTCATCAAATAAGTCGTGTTACATTGTAGTTAATTTGGTGATACCAAATCCTGAAGATCAAATTGCGGTTCCTCGTAACAAAGAGATTGACATGAGGTTCAGATTGACTTGTCTTGACCAGAGATTGCACTAGTGCATTATGATGTGTTGAATA
Organism: Stenogyne calaminthoides; assembly: GCA_037126765.1. Taxonomy (NCBI): domain Eukaryota; kingdom Viridiplantae; phylum Streptophyta; class Magnoliopsida; order Lamiales; family Lamiaceae; genus Stenogyne; species Stenogyne calaminthoides. The sequence goes on from JBBCBC010000006.1 coordinate 13,197,921, forward strand.
GGACCTACATGAGGATAAATTCTTGATCTTGAATATAGAAGAATTAGACCTCGATGGTTAGTTATTTCTTAATCGAGATCCCCTTAAATAAGATAGTGTGGAATTAATAATTATTGCTTTGATTCATGTTGGGTAGAGAATCGAGGAGATTCAATACTTTGTGTTTTGGGTAATATTATTAGTTACATGACGATTCTTGCTAGATTTAATAAAGAATTGTGTTCAAATCGTCTTACTTGATTTGTAAAACCTGGTGGGCTCGGATGTTTTATCATACCAAATCTTGCAAGTGGAATTTGTTTCGGTATGGATAATAATGTTGAGTCATCCTTACTCAATGAAAAGATATTAATTAATATGAAGCTATTAGGTGGCTTAAATTAATTAATAGACTAGATAATCTTAGACACGGAAAATAATAGCAAGGAGCCATATTACTTGATAATATGGGTTAAGATGGATAGTCAATATTAATTATGTAGTGGGATTAATTAATATTTATGGGCTTGAATAATATTGTGGCTCAATATTGATAATTCAAGATCCATTGGAAGGTCCAATCTTAATTCTCTAAAAGGCCCCTCAAGTAGCCCAAAGATAAAGTCAATAAGCGAAAAAAAGGTGTTTAAAATAAAATAAATTATTGTTGCCTAATTTTTCTATATTTTTGAAAATAATAAATAAAAAAGAAAGATTTTCTTTGAATTTTGTTATGGAATGAAGATAAGTATTCTTGGAATACAAGATTATCTCATTAAATTCAAGAAATCTCCCACTTGACTATTTATTATGATATTTTCGAAAATCTTGAATAAATAAGGAAGGAAAGATTTTCTTGATCTTTTTGAAAAGAAATTATGGAAGATATGCATTCTTGGAATACAAGAATATCCCATAAATTCAAGAAGATCTAAATCTTGGATTCTTGGTCCTTATTTTTTAGAAAATTCCATAAAGTAAGAAGGTGGGATTTTTGTGGAATATTTTAATTATGGAGAAAAGAATATATGAGATATATTCAAGATTTTCTTGGAGATCAAGAAAAAGTTTTTTCCATCTTATTCCTCACCAAAATTTCAACCACCACCCCTTAGTATAAATAGGGGATGAATTTTTCATCCCCAATGCAATTCCATGTGTTGGAAAAATTAGAAATCCACAAGGTGGTGCAACATAATTTTTATTTTTCATTTTGTTAATTGTTCATGAGCATCCTTTGCCGGATTGTTGAACAAGGGCGCGAAATACTTGAAGACTCTTTGGGTTTGTTCGTAGAATGTGATATCCATCTTCTCAATGGTTGTCACTCCAAGAGGTTAGTTCACGTAAACTCCTAGCAATTCTGCATGCGTAGGATTTATGTGACTTGTTGTTGAATTATTATTTGAATTAATATAGGATTAATTCATGCTAGTAATAATTGTTAGAATTAAATTTGTATTTAAATATTCATCGAATAGATTAGGACAATTAATTCCCAAACATAGACCAATCGAAACATACAAGTCATCGATGAATTTCGGACCATATTTGAGCGTTGAACTGACAGTCGAAAAAAAAAAATGTAATGTAGGTCTTTTCTCGGTCTCCGTACAGAGGGTATCTCCATTTGTTGAGATGATATTTTTGCTTTTTAGACTGAGTTTTGTTGGTAGCTTTTGTTGTAGCACTTTCAAGAGATTGCTTATACTCGTTGCCGAGCATGACTCTTCTATAAGATCTTGAAGGCCTTGTCTTGTTGTTTCATTCGGGGACCGCTAGAGTCGTCTATTATCTCTGATTATCAATACGCCACTTTAGTAGAGTACACATCATTTGAAGATCCCAGCTCCAGCAATCGTCTTGTCTTGCTGCAAGTTATACATGTTAAGACATTCCATCAACTCGTTAAGTAAGGACTCATCTCTCCCCTCAACTCACTACTCCCTTTGTTGGTCCGGTGAAAAACCCATGGAAAAATCATGTAATGCATATAAAATAGGGGTGAAGAAATGGTGATTCCAATTTTTTGATTAATCTATGATGTGTTTTGCTTATAATTGAATGCATATGACAAGTAAGAACATAAAGCAATAAAGAACACAACAAAGTATAGTGGTTCGGAGACTCAAGCTCCCACATCCACACTTCCTTATCCTAGGAAAATTCCTTCAAACGGGACTTATCTCCCTCACGGGATTGCCTACATATATTTAACGAGCTCTCACTCAAAGCGGGACTTATCACCCTCCACGGGATTGCCATACAAAGCTTTACATTTATCAAAATAGTTTATTCACTTCTTCTCAGAGCTTTACGACTAACTGTTGCAACTTACTAACTCTTTACAACTCCAACAATCACACACAAACTACCTAACAACAGGGTTTGGATTTGGTTGGTGTCTCAAACTAGGTTGAGATTTTTCCGTACAATGGTTTAGCCTTGATGTTAAGGTTGAGAAAATCTCTCTAAGCTTATGATATATCATTGGTTGCTTAGATTGGGTTTAGAACACTCTTGAATATATTTTGGATATCTACAGATTTGTGTTCTATGGTGGGAATGCTTGAGTATATGGCTCTTGGCTCTGAAAGCATCTTTTCCACATTCTCCACACTTAATTTGATGGAAGATCTTGTATTTATAGTGTGGATTTGAATGTTACCGTTGGAGAATCACATTCAAATCCATATTATTACGTAGGATTCTGCAGCTTTTTGGGCTTGTTTTCTTCCTCTCATTGGTCGTCGGTTGAATCTACTTGATTTATATTCTTCAGGATCTTCTGAGTCTTCAGGGTTCTCTGAGTCTTCAGGATTCTCTGAGTCTTCAGGATACTTCTGAGTCTTAAGATTCTTTTACTCGAGGATTCTTGATTTGAGACTTCTCTTGGCCCGGACCTTGTCGTCGGTATCTCGACACTTTCGAGGTAATTGAGTTCGACTCTTACGACGACAGCATCGACCCTCGGTCGCTAGCTTTTCGGACTATCGATCATCGGTAGCGTTCGATTCTCGATGAACATGACTTGGATGACTTCTCTTCGATTTCTTCTACTTTGATCGTCGGCTCTTTGATCGAATCGATCTCTTTTATCAGTCGTATATCGGTTTATCTGCGTCCAGTTAGTACATCGGGTTAGTTGCATCGAGGTTATCTTATCGATCTCGATCACGTCGATCTTGATCGGTCTAATTTGCTCTCTCTTCCGATCGGCAACCTCATCTCTCGTCTGCACCCTCTCTTCCGATCTGCGCCCCCTTCTCTTACGATCGGTCATCTTATCTTGTCTTCCGATCATCGATCGAACTTATCTTTTCTGGTCATCCGGGTCAGTCCTTTAATCGTCGTGTTGGTCCGGTGCTACTTGAGTCTCCACACGTGTGGGGGAATATACATGTTCGGTGATTTTTAAAAATTTCTTTCAATCGAGGTCGGATGGGTCGAGGTTATCACGATGATTTTGCCTGAGGAAGCGCTGATTGCCACGAGTCAAAGTCTCTTCGGACAATGATCCTAATTTTTCGAAGCTTCGATTAATGGCCGGGCTTTGAGTTTATCGGAGATCACGAGGCGCTTGGATCGATAATTATCTTCTTGAACCCTCGATAGAGTTAGTTCGTTTGGTAACTATCATTCTAGCTACTCAAGTCTGCGGAATGGTTGGCCCTAAGTTTATACTCGTTTTAGCTTTTTTAAAAATCTTTCCTTCAATAAAGCAGTGATTAAAATTTGTGATCAATTTGATGCAAGTTGATTGGATTGGTTCGATTGAATATCGATGAATTATGCTTTCGGTGAAAACATGCAATGAGATAATAATGCGTCTGAAAGCAAAACAACACAACAATTATAGTGGTTCGGAGACTCAAGCTCCCACGTCCACTCTCTGTTCTTTTGAGAAATTCCTTAACCAACTTCTAAAGCTTTACGGCTAACTTCAGCGTAGCTTACTCACTTTTACGCCTTGAGTTTTTACGGGTGACTCCTTTTTGCGACTTACTAACTCAAACACACACAAGTGTTCGGACTACCACAAGTAGCTTACTAACTTCTTCTCTAGAGTTTTTACGGCTAAATCATTTGTGAGCTTACTAACTCTTTTACAACTCCAACTCACCAACAAAATACACACAATCTACCTTAACAAAGGGTTTGGGTTTTGGGTTAGTTTCAACTAGGATGAGATATCCTTTACAATAAGAACAATGTAAAGGCTAGGATATCTCTACTAAGCTTTGGTTATTTCTTATCAATCTAAGGCTTAGTGAATGAGCTCTCTCCGATGTGAAACACTTGGAAATTTTCTAGGTTTTCGAAGTGCTTCAATTTGCAATATCTGAATGAGCTCTTGAGTTGCTTTGAAATTTCTCGTAACCTCTCAATGTAAAAGGGTCACTAGTATATATAAGCAACTTCACCAAGGTCACTCTTGAAAAACTATCCGATTGGAGGGAGATAACTTCGTGAGTTTCCTCTTATGGTGTTTGATGAACGATTATATTTAGGGTTTGAATACTCCCTTGCATGTTTTAGGAAATATGCGATCATGTAGCCAATCACCAATTTTTTGCGATGCGGAACATAGTACTATTGACATGATTCAAATTGTCCTGTCGCTTTCGATTGTCGAGAAAATACTGATGTTGTCTTTATACGATTGGTTCTTATTTTCGATAAATGTAGACAAACAAAAGCGGCTCTTTTTGGTCAATTTCTCTACGAATTAGATAACCTTAAACAACACTTAGACTTAGTTCCTTTTATGCGCATATGAATATTTTTGGGCAATATCCATTTTTACGAATATTTGCGTTTTTCTCAATTTTTGTAATCTTGAGATAGATATTATTGATGCCTCACGAACATTGGGTTATCTTTGAGTATTTGATTATCTTCTTGAATCTTGACTCTTTGGGTCTTGAGGACATCTTGAGTCTTGATGTCTTGATGACATCTTGAGTCTTGAGTGTCTTGATGACATCTTGAGTCTTGATGACATACTAAGTCTTGATGTCTTGATGACATCTTGAGTCTTGATGTCTTTAGTTACTTCTTGAGTCTTGATGTCTTGATGACTTATCTTGAGTCTTTAGTGTCTTGATGACATCTTGAGTCTTGATGTCTTTAGTGACATCTTGAGTCTTGATTTCTTGACAACTTCTTGAGTCTTGATGTCTTGAGAATCTAACCCGATCTATATCTGCCGACTATACATGGTGCGAGATAACTTCGAACAATCTATCTTTCAAAAGCGATTTCGATCTATCAAGATTATCTGAACATGTCATACTCGGGGTTTTTGGGATCTAATCAAAACTTCTTTATTAAATTCATCTCCAACAATTTCCCTTTTTGATGATGCTAAAACCATCTTGTTACATTTAAGAAAAACCTAACCTATACTCGGGTTTCGGTTTATCTATTCAATCCAAAATGGTAATTCTCCCAACAATTTCAAAGCATAAGGCATATCAAACATAAAAGACATGTAAAAAGATAATGAGATATTATCTTTGAGCATAAAGATAAATTTTCACTGATGTAAGATAAGAGTTACAGATTACAATGAAAATCAAAAACAAAAAACAGAAGTATAAAAAGTCTTCAGTCTTCTTCCAGTTCATCCTCTGGCACTTCCATGTTGAACATCCCATAGTATCTCTTCTTCAGTTCATCCCTTGCTTTGATGATATCAGGGTTGTTTCCTGTTAGGCCTATTTGGATGGCATCTTGAACTATCTCCCCGAGAAATGGCCGTTTTCATTCACATAGCCATTCTCAAGTCTAGGAGCCGGGTAAGTGTATGGACGGAAATTTCTTATCTGAGAGTATTTCCTTCATCGCCAAGTTGATCCAACTTTTGCGGTACTTAGGATAGAATGTTAGTAAGTACTCAATGAAGGCTTCATTCATATCCGAGCTGTTCCTCCTCCATTCTCTCAGAATCTCATAATAGAACCAGAAGGTTCTCTTGATATCCTCCCATGCATCATTGAACTGAATAGGCATCCATTTGTCAAATGCGGCCATTTTCGAAGTTTTTTTTACGTACCCCTCCTTTTGCTCAAAAACTTCTTAAAACCACTTCTTCTTTTACGCTCTTCTTTCTTTTTTTCACGATCAAAGGAACACACGACCACGTATGCCCGGTCTTCTTCTCCTTTTCGATTTGAAGGGGTTTTTGAGTTTTCTTGGTATTGAAGACTTCTTTACGAATTCGGTTTCTTCTTTTTCAGCTTCTTACTCATAATCTTCAAAATCCATTATTAATTTCCTCTGAGTAGGCTTAGAAGTTTTAGCTCTTTTCTTCTTTTCTTGCTCCACAAATGCCACGGCCTTTCTCTTTCCAGTCGACTTGATCTTCAGCGGCTTATCTCAATCATCCTTCTATCACTTTCGGTTTCTCGAAATTACTTCTGAGTGATATGATCATTTGTCTTAGTGAAGGTAGGTTTCTCAACTTCTTTGAATTTTAGCTTTTCAGTGGCTTCAACTTCTTTTAAGGCTTCAGCAATTTTCTTTCTTTCAGCTTCTTTTTGAGCCTTTCTCTCCAAGGTTTGTCCCAACAACTCACTTAATTTGCCACCAGGCCTTTCCCCCTTTTTGGCACCATACCTTGGGAGTAGTTGAGTCAGTGCAGTATCCATATGATATTGCTCTTTGCTTATACCATACTTCCCACCTTGTTGATCATGCTCATCCTCTAGCCTTCTCATGTAATTCTTAGCCATTGAGAACTCATCTGAAAGAGGTGCAAACTGATTTGAGAAGACATCATGCATCATCTCAGTCATCTTGGTCATGAGCATAGAGCCCATTTCCTCAACAGCTGTTTTGATCATCAGATCATTCTGCTCAACCAGCTTGGCTTCAAGATAGGCAGTTCTTTCTTGATACATCTGCTTCATCTATGCATTGAGCTCAGTTTTGACTACATCAATCTTTCCTTCCAAAGTAGTCATTTTATCTGCAAGAGTTGTTTGTAGTTGCAGCATGTCGAAGATGAACTCGGATTTTCCAAACTTTTTGAGATTGGCTTGCCAAGGTTTCTTCAATTTGAGTCACTTTTTCAACTATTGGCACCACCTTCTCCAATTTATCCGGGATAGGGTGAAATCAATTCACGGAGTTTGTAAAACTTTTTCCAAGCGAAGTGGGTGCTCCAATCGAGCCTCGACCGCATATCATACATCTTGATTTAAAGATAGGAACCCGTAGCTTTGGCATAATGTATAATAGTGCCCAAAGATACCGAAGAGTGATAACTTCGCGGTCGAGGATGTGTGATATCGATCGCGGCAAACATCGATGTCTTCTCCATCGACTTCGGTCTCTTTTTCTTCGAGAATGTGCGGGGTTCCTTCTCCCCCTCGGATTGTTTTTCAAAGATCATCTTGTTTGTCACCTTCTTTATCTTGATCCTTATCTTCTTACGGATTCATAGGCTGGAGGCATCAACATCGGCTTTCATTTTCTCGCCACCTTTTTCTCTTTCTTAGCTCATCAAAGTCGGCAATTTTCATTACGAGCTTGGTCTTCGAACAGAGAGAACTCTGTCAAAACAATGATCAAAGATTCCACCAATCTTCTCCTCGAAGGAGGCTATATTCAACATCTCAGGAAGAGTCGATTCAAGATGTAGACCGTGGTTACGAAGTCGGAAGAAAAGATCCTGAAGGTCGGGGATATGCATTAAGCTCGTGGTATCCGTCGGGATGGAACCGTTCCCCTTTGCCGCCATTCGGTTTCTTACGCCTCTCGGTTTCTTCAACTTTGGGCTCGGGGGCGAGTAGGATCGGATTGTACAAGTTACGGTGTTGATGGATCAAGAAATGGTTCATTTAGAAGCTCATCCAAGTTCAAATAATTCACGAGGTTTGTTGATCTGAAGTCGAACAAGTCTCTCTTCGATAGGGAATCGAGGTCCTTTGAAGATTTCCGAGAAATTTTATCCGAGCTCGAGAGAAGTTTAAGTATCTCGAGAAAACCTTTTCCTCGGTTTCTTGCTCTGCGCAAGAATTGTCACAACTGAGCAAGAACACGAAGTGAGATTTCAACCCTTGGCGGCCTTTAGGTTGAGTTTCTTGATGTCACCGGCCTCCTTTCGTTAATAGATTGAAGATTGAAGCGTTTACGAGAAGTAGTGTTCTTTTTCGATTCTCCTTTCTCTCTTTTAACTTGCATCGGGGCTTTCCCCCGGATTGTCCGGCTTCTTCGGCGGTTTTTCTTCTTGTGATCTCCTCCCCGAGACTCGAGAGCTTTTTCTCTTTCTTTCCTCTCAATGTCTTTCTTTGTTGGTGGTTTGAAGCAAATTTTTGACTTTGGAAAGGAAGTGGAATTAGCAAAGATGTCCTCCTTTTCTCTGCAGACATTTCTAAGATAAATGCAATCTTGGTTGCATGTAGAATCTTTCCTTTGATAACTAGAGCCATTCACCTTCCGAATTTGTTTGGCTTGATCACTCACCACCTTGATCAAATAGTGCAGCCCGGTTGAATCCGTGGAAGGTGAATCTCCGCCATTAGCCTTAACTTAGGCGTGCTTATACGTTCAAAAGCTGCCAGATCTACTCATGATGCATTTGCTTACAATGTCCAATAATACTACTTCGATATTTAGGCTTCAAATGCCTCTTATTGAGAGTAGCTTCAAACTTTTACTAGATTCTCGTAATTTGTTATCCAGATATTCTTGTTCCCTACCCATCATATATATACCGTAGGGTCTTCCTCTATCACTTAATTCATATATGTCATTAAGATTCTTAGGAATAATATATAATTCCCTAACAAAATCCACATATTTTTGAACTATGCTCCAAATGTGAGACATGATGTCGAGATTCTATGCATTTTCATCATCTAACTTCAAATTAGAGATAAACTCAATTACCTCTTTTGCATATTCGGCCTCTGGTTGATTCGCGACCAGGCAAGTAAGCTTTGCCAAACGAATCATATGCAATGCCTCCTCTTCGTGAGTTGCATTGGATGAGCTTTCGAGAGAGATGACATATTCGTACCAAAGGTTTATTGGAAATGGCGAGCTTGTCATATACCGAAAACGTCATTTTTGGAGAATTTTTGGTGAAGGGTTTTGAGATAGATGAAAATTTCTGGGCAATCGAGAGTTTTTGAAGCAGAGTGTTTGAAGATGAAGGCTTTTTGGAATCGGGCTTTGAAGGAAATTTTTCAATGTATATAGGATTTTGATTTATGGAAAATCGCGTAGATGAAGAAATCGACGGTCGAGATTAAAAACCGACTAAATCGGGTATATGAAAGGACGATTTCGCAAATACTAAGCGCCAATTTACCCTATTCTTTGATTAATGAGCGGTGCATTTAATTCTTTGTTCTGCGGACCATTGACTTTCTTCGTGGATTTCAAAGGTCCCATGAAATATTTCTTGGTGTTTTGTCATTTATTGCCAATGATTACTGAGATTCAGTTAGACAATAAATGTGTTGCATGAGTCAATACTTCTTCAGACTAATTTTCTCCATCAGTCTTACTGAGTTTTGACCTTGATAAAATATCGATTATAATCTTGAGTCTTGATCGATCTTGATAAAAGGTCGATTATAATCTTTGAGTAGTTCAAGACACTCAATTTCATCCACGAGTTTTTCGGTAAAAACGAGAAAACTTCATGCATCGAAAACCTTCAATTTTTCAAATTTGCTTTATTCACTGGATCCAACATACCTAATTCAATCGATAGTTCACGAAATCTTGATTCAACAAAGGTTTAGTCAAGATATCGACTCTTATTATTAGTATGAATTTTCTCCATTCTGATGTCTTTATTCTCAACATGATCTCTGATGAAGTGATGTCTGATATCAACATGCTTACATCTGGTGTGCAATACAGGATTTTGTGTAATAGCAATTACACTATTATTATCACAAAATATAAGTACTTCATTGGCTATAATCTTATAATCTCTCAATTGTTGTCTGAGCCAAAGAATCTGTGCACAACAGCTTCCTGCAGCCATGTATTCAGCTTCAGTAGTACTGGTTGCTACTGAGGTTTGTTTCTTTGAAAACCATGATATCAATTTACTTCCAAGAAATTGACAAGTTCCTGTGGTAGACTTCCTGTCAATTCTACATCCTCCATAATCAGCATTTGAATAACCAGTTAATTCAAGGTTATCATCAGCTGGATACCATAATCCTCTATTCACTGTGCCTTTAAGATATTTCAGAATCTTTTTGGCAGCCTCCATGTGACTAACCTTAGGATTAGCTTGGTATCTTGCACATATCCCAACAACAAATGTTATATCAGGCCTACTTGCTGTGAGATATAGCAGTGATCCAATGATCCCTCTATAATCAGTGTGATTTACTGATTTGCCTTCAGGATCAGGATCCATCTTGTAGTTAGTATTCATAGGAATTCTAACTGCATTGCAATTCTTTACACCATACTTTGCAATCAGATCTCTGGTGTATTTTGCTTGATTGATGAAAATTTCTTCCTTAGTTAGTTTCACCTGAAGTCCAAGAAAGAAATTCATCTCCCCCATCATTGACATCTCAAACTTTCTTTCATCAGGAAAGAAAACTTTTCACACAGCTGATGATTTGGAAATCCAAAAATGATGTCATCTACATAAATCTGAACAAGTAAGATGTCTTTCCCATCTTCTATCCTGAACAGAGTCCTATCAACAATTCCTTTGATAAAACCATGGTCAGTAAGAAACTGAGAAAGTGTATCATACCATGCTCGGGGTGCTTGCTTAAGACCATACAAGGCTTCCCTGAGCCTGTAAACTTGGTCATTCTGTCTGAAACCAGGAGGTTGTTCTACATAAACCTCTTCCTTAAGCACACCATTCAGAAATGCACTTTTCACATCCATTTGGTAGACTGTGAATTTCATGTGGCAAAAGATATGCAAGAAATAATCGATGATGGCTTCTAGTCTTGCTGTGGTGCAAAGGTTTCATCATAATCAATCCTTCTTCTTGGGAATAACCTTGTGCAACTAGCCTTGCCTTGTTTCTCACAATGTTGTTGTTTTCATCTCTCTTATTCTTGAACACCCACTTAGTTCCAATCACATTGTGCCTCTTAGGTCTATCCATTTCAGCTCCCAAACTTCATTCCTTGAGAACGATCCCACTCTTCTTGAATAGCGATAATCAAAAGGAATCTTATAGAGCTTCTTCAATCTCAATAGGTTCTTTTTTTAGGATAGGAAGCCAGTGAGAACAAAACACTTTCTCCATGGAACCTTCTTGTTTTGACACCATCGATAGATCACCCACAATCGACTTGTAGGATGACTATCAACCATTTTCTCTGGATGTTCCCCCTTCAAGTAGTATCCTCAACATCATAAATGTTAGGTTCGGGTAGTTCATTAAATTGGGGAACAACGAGAAAAGGAGAAAGAGAATCATCTTCCTCGAGGAAATTCCATTAGAACATTGTCGAGAGACATTTGTTCCCAATTGGTTGATAGATTAGGAGTTTGCCTCAATTTGTGACCACATCTTCATCCGCATTACATACGAGTGCGAATTGGTGTATGTTTAGATTGGTCGACGGTGTGTTGGCTTTCCTCCGGTGGAGAATTTCCATCTGAGTCTCACCATCCTCGAGTTTTTCCATCCGAACTTCTTTATGCAGTCCGATTCACTCCATTCATAGAAAGTGATTGACTTCTTCTTTTTCGAGTTAGAGGATGTTTTATCATTCTTTTTCGGGCTAAGTCTGGTGATTCTCTTGATCGGTTCTCTGAGTCATGTTCTGCTTTTCTTACGAACACAAGTAGATTCATCAAAAACAACATGAGGTGTTTCTTCCACAATAAGAGTCCTCTGATTTGTAAACTCACGAAGGCTTTCTTGACTTGAGAATATCTAAGAATATCCCTTCATCGGCTTTGTTATCAAAAATTTTCAACCTGATCTTTACCATTATTGTGTATGAAACACATGCAACCAAACACACGAAAAAGAAAAGAAACAAGAGGCTTCCTTTCATTCCACGGCTCATATGGAGTTTTTCCTTGGTTCTTGGTCGGCATGGATGCGTTTACGGCGTAGCATGCGGTGTTGATAACCGACCCAAAATCTCTTAGGAATATCGGCTTGACCAATCATTGTCCTTGCGAACTTCTTTTCGGAGTTCTATTTCTTCTTTCGGCAACACCATTACATTTGTGGGGTCCTTGCGGTGATGTTTCATGAGCTATTCCATTTCTTTTGCATAATAATCGGATATGATATGATTGATAAACTCGATTCCTTTATCGATCTGATTTTGACCACACTCAGATTCTTTTCAGTACTGAGCCTTTTCATTAGTTCAGGCAGTTTTGTCTGAGTCTCTTTCTTACTGAGTAAGAATATGACCCATGTGTATCTAGAGTAGTCATCAACTACCACAAATGTGTGTATTTTTACGCCATTAGTGCTCACAGTGTTCTTTGGACCAAAGAGATCCATATGTAACAGTTGTAGTATTCTATCAGTAGAAACATCTACTTTGCTTTTGAAAGATGCTCCGATTTGTTTTCCTTTCTAACAAGCATCACATACATGATCTTTACTGAACACTTCATTTGGTAACCCCCTTACAAGTGCTAATCTTGTAAGTTTGTTCAGGGTTTTGAAGTTTAAGTGATTCATTCTTTTATTGCCACAACCAACGGGTATCGGTGGAACTTTTTGCAACCAAACATGTATCTTTAGGAGTTGAACTCAATCAACAAGATACACATTTCATTTTCTAGTACCAGTCAGTAAAATTTTCTGTGAAGTATTGTCTTTTACATAACATAAGTTCTTTGAGAACTCAACACTGAATCCTTTGTCACAAAATTGACTGATAGAAAGCAAGTTATGCTTTAGACCCGGACATATATGAAACACCATGGATATGAGCAGAGTCAACTTCAAGAGTTCCATATCCTTGGTTTGTCCTTTGGAATTGTCTCCAAATGTGATCGAGGGATTTTTGCTTAACATAGTCGGTGATTAGTTGCTTATATATCTGTCATATGTCTTGAACATCCTTTGTCGGATACCATACAAAGAGGAGCCAATTCATTTCCACTCATCATTGCTATGTTGTTTTCATTAAATTTCGGTGCCCTTTTCTTTCTTTGAAAAACAGTCGGTTCTTAGGTACCCATATGGTGTAGGGTCCTACTAGGTTAGTTGTACCTTTTGGAACCCAAATCGCCTAACAACTCTAATTACTTTAGAGTGGGTGATTTGTCTCCCATAAACATCTACATACACATTCACCACCCCTAGGTGCCTTGGCGATATCCACGTGTATGAGTGCGACCTTAGCATGAACATGAGCCTTAGAGTTCTTCTTGGGTTCGGGCCTTTTGTTCAAGTGCCTTAGCTTTTTGTCTTGTTGGTCTCTGTCTCTGTGACTTGGGTTAGGGAACCCTTTACCCATAGGCAAGTGGGGTTTAGGTTGCTGTCTTTGAAATTGGGGTCTTTCGTGTGTCGAGGACTTGGTCTTTTTCGGTTGAGAATATCTCTTTGAGTGTTTCTCTTCGAAAATTCCTCGATGGTTCGATCTGAGATCTCTTTAGGTTGGTATTCTTAGCTTGAGGCTTTGAAATCTCGGCACGAAAAATTTCCTCTTGAGTGTTCGGGTTTTCTAGCCTTTTTCAGGAGTGCAGGCTTTCTTCCTTAAACCTTGGTTTTACGAAACCATAGGTCCTTTACCCTTGTCTAAAAAGTTCTTGAAGAAGATTAGATGCCATTTGGTTTAACAAAGGCGATCTTGGTGCTACTAAAGAAACATTGAAGACCTTGTGAGGTTCCCCTGGAATGTATCCCAATCCGGCTTTTTATAGTTTGGTCTTTGATAACTCTGAATTTCATCTATCACTTTAGATGCGAGAATTCAATAGAGCTAACTTTCTCTGCAAGACTATCCTCACATTTCTTTAGAGTTTCATGCTTCTCAAAGAGGTCATTGAACTTCGATTCGATAAAATTTGAATCTCTTTAGTGGATTTCTCTAATTTTCCATTCAGGATCTCTATCACCTTCTCTTTTTCTGAGAGTTGTACTTTCAGAACAACCAGTTCATTAGTAGTTCCCATCAATTGAGAAGTGATCTTAGCATTTTTAGAGTCTTTCCACTTGATTCTCGTGAGGTCAGTTCCTTGTTACGCTCTTGAGTTTCGATGAGCAGATTCTTGTAACCTGAGAATAGTCCTTCATAAGATTCTCAAGCGAATCCATCGGGTCAAAATTACTGTTTACAGTTGAACTTGAGAACTCATGTGCTTGTGTAGGAGCAATACAGAGATAGAAGAATTTACCTCCTCCATGACCATAAGACAGATATCATCTTCGGCATTATCCGAGAGAAAATCTCATCTCGAGAGCTGGAACCTTCTTGAATGTTCTTCTTCCTCGGCAATCATAAACTTTCTTCTTTGGAGATCTTCTTGTCTCTCTTGGCTTGTCTTTCCTTTCTTTCTTTGCTTTTCATTTCAGATACCAGTCATATTGAAAGTGACCTTTCTTCCCGCCAGTTGTAACATCTGTTGGTATCATCATCCCGATCACTTTCCTCCTTGGTCTTGGAGTCCTTCTTTTTGGATGAGGATCCTTCAAATTTTACGGTCCTTTCTTTTCTCGGTGTATCGTCCTCACTTTTGAGTCTCTCTTGTACTGTGATTCTGTAATATTTCTTATATTTCCCATATATCTGCTATTGAGTCTTTCAAACCTCCTTGCCATCGAAGACTTAGCTTATCCTCCCCCTTTCATCCCGATTTTTTTGGCAAGTGAGTTCTCGAACTCTCTAGACTTCTGAGATTTCTCTTTGGCTTTGAAAGTCACATTCTTGCTAGATGAAGAATCATCTTTCTTTGTCGATTTCTTAGTTTTCTTGTCAATCACAAACTCATAAGCTTTGGTTCGGAGAAAACTTGTTGATATGGCATGGAATCAATATTTTTGGTGTTTTCAATCACCACAACATGTATATCCCATTTCTTAGATAATCCTCTAAAAATTTTCAGTACCACTTCTCTCTGTGGGTATCTTTTTCCAAGAGCACTCAGATCATTCATGATGCTAGTGAATCTTACCTCAAGTTTGTCAATGGATTCACTATCTTCCATTTCAAAGCTATCAAACTTTCCAATAGCAACAGAAAGTTTGTTTTCCTTAATATGATCTGTGCCTTGACACATAACAACAAGTGTGTCCCATATTTCTTTTGCAGTTTCACAGTGAGAAATCATCCCCATAACACCATCATTAATAGTGTTATACAAAGTATCTTTAGCAATGTAGTCCAGATTGACTAACTTTCTCTCATCAGGAGTAAGTTGATCATCAGATTTTGGAAATTCATCTCGGGATCATTCCTACCGAAGATCGTTGATTTTGGGATTCACAATGGTAAATTTGAATGGTCCTTCAGAAACCACTCTCCACATTCTTTCATGTTTTCAATACAGATGAGCCTGCATTCTCAATCTACATAGGTCATAGCTCTCAACAGAGAACATAGGAAGTTTCTTAGAAAGCACGATGACTGAGCCTTGTAAGATATCAGCAAACAGATCTATTCAGTAGACCACCAAAGTCTTTCAGCAAAATAGACTATGGCTACCAAAGCAAGTGGTCAAAATGAACCCCGCTTCTCGATACCACTTGTTGGTCCGGTGCTAACGAGTCTCACACGTGTATATGGGGGAATACACGTGCAAAGTGATTTTAAAACTTTTCTTTCATCGAGGTCGGATGGGTCGGGTTATCCATGATTTTGCCTCGAGAAGCGCAGTGCTCGAAAGTCAAAGTCTCATCGAGACAATGATCATGAGCCGCTTTTAAGCTTAGTTAGCCCAATCGAGCCTCGAGTTTATCGAGATCCCGAGGCGCTTGGATCGGAGATAATTATCTTACTGAACCCTCAGTAGAGATAGTTCAGTTTGGTAACTATATATTCTAGCTACTCAAGTGTGCGGAATGGTTGACCCTAAGTTTATACTCGTTTTAGCTTTGCTGAATATCTTCCCTTCAATAAAACAGTGATTAAGGCTGTGATCAATTTGATGCAAGTTCAGTGGATTGGTTCCAACTGAATATCAGTGAATTATGCTTTCAGTGAAAACATGTAACAGATAATAATGCAGTACAGAAAGCAAAACAACACAACAATTATAGTGGTTGAGACTCAAGCTCCCTCGTCCACTCTCGATCGATGAGGAGAAATTCCTTAACCACTTCCTAAAGCTTTCGGCTAACTCCACAGAAGCTTACTCACTTTTCTACCTTGAGTTTTTACGGTTGACTCCACCGCAGACTTACTAACTCAAACACACACAAGTGTTGGACTACCACAAGTACCTTACTAACTTCTTCTCTAGAGTTTTCTGGCTAACTCACTGTAGCTTACTAACTCTTTACAACTCCAACTCACCAACAAAACACACACAAACTACCTTAACAAAGGGTTTGAGTTTTGGGTTGGTTTCCAACTAGGATGAAATATCCTTTACAATAAGAACAATGTAAAGGCTAGGATATCTCTACTAAGCTTTGGATATTTCTTATCAATCTAGACTTAGTGAATGAGCTCTCTCCAATGTGAAACACTTGGGAAATTCTAGGGTTTTCGAGTGCTTCAATTTGCAATAATACGAATGAGCTCTTGAGTTGCTTTGAAATTTCCCGTAACCTCTCAATGTAAAGAGTCACTAGTATATATAGGCAACTTCACCAAGGTCACTCTTGAAAAACTATCCGTTGGAGGAGATAGCTTCATGAGTTTCCTCTTATGGTGTTTGATGAACGGCTATATTTAGGGTTTGAATACTCCCTTGCATGTTTTAGGAAATATGCGATCATGTAGCCAATCACCAATTTTTGCGATGCGGAACATAGTACTACTTGACATGATTGATGTCTGTCTTTCGATTGTCGAGCAAAAATACAGTGTTGTCTTCCTATACGATTGGTTCTTGTTTTCAGTAAATGTAGACAAACAAAACGACTCTTTTTGGTCAATCTCTCTGAATGAGATAACCTTAAACAACACTTAGACTTAGTTCCTTTTGTCTGCATATGAATGTTTTGGGCAATATCTATTTTTCTTAATATTTGCGTTTTTCTCGGTTTTGTAATCTTGGATAGATATTATTGAGTGCCTGCGAACATTGAGGTTATCTTGAGTATTGATATCTTCTTGAGTCTTGATAACTATTGGGTCTTGATATCTTACGAGTCTTGATGTCTTGATGTGACATCTTTGAGTCTTGATGTCTTGATGACATCTTGAGTCTTGATGTCTTGATGACATCTTGAGTCTTGATGTCTTGATTACTTACTTGAGTCTTGATGACATCTTTGAGTCTTGGTGTCTTCGATTGACATCTTGAGTCTTGATGTCTTCGGTGACATCTTGAGTCTTGATTTCTTGACAACTTCTTGAGTCTTGATTTCTTGACAACTTCTTTGAGTCTTGATGTCTTGAGAATCTAACTTTGATCTATATCTGCTGACTATACATAGATGCGGATAACTTCTGAACAATCTATCTTTGAAGCGATTTCGGTCTATCAAGATTATCCTGAACATGTCATACTCAGGGTTTTTGGGATCTAATCAAAACTTCTTTATTAAATTCATCTCCCAACAATCTGACCTTCTGATTCTTCTGATCAGATGGCTTAGCTTTTCTTTGCTTCTGATTTTGCTCAGCTCATCAGTTAACTCCGGAACTCATCTTACTCATCCGATCTCGATCAGTCTCGTTTACAGCCTCGTCTGATCTCGATCATCTACTTCTGATTTCGTGGGTTCTCCCTCAACTTGTTCTTTCATTCCCCCTCAACTTGTTATCTGTAAGTTAGCTTGAATAACACAAGTTGATGATGTTTTGGCATAATTCATCAAAATTAAAATATCCCAACAATTTTCCCCTTTTTGATAATGACTCCAAAACATTAAAATATATGCATTTTTAAAGAAATGGGTTTTTGTTTAAAAAGATCAGTTCAGGTGATCACATTAAAAGTGATCTTTTGAACTCTCGCTCTGATACCACTTGTTGGTCCCGGTGAAAAACCCATGAAATGCGGAAAAATCATGTAATGCATATAAAACAGGGGTGAAGGAATGGTGATTCCAAATTGTTGATTAATCTATGATGTGTTTTGCTTATAATTGAATGCATATGACAAGTAAGAACATAAAGCAATAAAGAACACAACAAAGTATAGTGGTTCGGAGACTCAAGCTCCTACATCCACTCTCCCTTATCCTAGGGAAATTCCTTCAAACGAGACTTATCTACCTACACGGGATTGCCTACAGATGTTTAACGAGCTCTCACTCAAATGGGAATTATCACCCTCCACGGGATTGCCATACAAGCTTTCTGACTGTCTAAAACAGTTTACCCACTTCTTCTCTAGAGCTTTCTGGCTGACTCAACTGCAGCTTACTAACTCTTTACAACTCCAACAATCACACACAAACTACCTAACAATAGGGTTTGAGTTTGGTTGGTGTCTCCAACTAGGTTGAGATTTTCCCGTACAATGGTTTAGCCTCTATGCTAAGGTTGAGAAAATCTCTCTAAGCTTAGGATATATCATTGGTTGCTTAGATTGGGTTTAGAACACTCTTGAATATATTTTAGATATCTACGGATTTGTGTTCTATGGTGGGAAAGCTTGAGTATATGGCTCTTGGCTCTGTAGCATCTTTTTCCAAATTCTCCACACTTAATTTGATGGAAGATCTTGTATTTATAGTGTGAATTTGAATATTACAGTTGGAGAGAATCACATTAAAATCCATACTATTCTGTAAGTTCTGCAGCTTTTTCAAGCTTGTTGTCTTCCTCTCATTGGTCCACGTCTGCTGAATCTAACGGTTATATTCTTCAGGATCTTCTGAGTCTTCAGGGTTCTCTGAGTCTTCAGGATTCTCTGAGTCTTCAGGATACTTCTGAGTCTTCAGGATTCTTTTACTCAGGATTCTTGATTCAGCAGACTTCTCTTGATGGACCTTGTACGTCGGGTATCGACACTCGGGCTAAGTGAGTTGGCTATTACGACTTGAGGGCATCCGACCCCTCGGTCACTAGCTTTTCGAGCTATCGATCATCGATGGCGTTACGATTCTCGATGAACATGACTTGGATGACTTATCTTGATTTTCTTCTTTGATCGATCATTTCACCTAATCAAATCAGTATAGCATCAGGTCAGCATTTCAGTTTATCTGCATCAGATTAGTACATCAGGTTAGCATATCAGGTTAGTTGCATTAGGTTATCTTATCTGATCTAGATCACGTCTGATCTCGATCAGTCTCATTTGCTCCTTTTCTGATCAGCAACCTCCTCTTCTGATTTGCACCCTTATCTTCTGATCGGCACCCTTCTCTTCGATCCGGTCATCCGATCGGTCTTCGATCATCCGATCAATTTTATTTTTTCTCGGTCATCCGATCAGTCACTTCGATCATCCGACTTTCGATTCTTCCGATCGGTGGCTTAGTTTTTCTTTTCTTCTGATTTTGCTCAGCTCATCAGTTAACTCCGGAACTCATCTTACTCATCCGATCTCGATCAGTCTCGTTTGCAGCCTCGTCTGATCTCGATCATCTACTTCTGATTTCGTGAGTTCCCCCTCAACTTGTTCTCTCGTTCCCCCTCAACTTGTTATCTGTAAGTTAGCTTGAATAACACAAGTTGATGATGTTTTGGCATAATTCATCAAAACTAAAATATCCCAACAATTTCCCCCTTTTTGATAATGACACCAAAACATTAAAATATTTGCATTTTTAAAGAAACAGGTTTTTGTTTAAAAAGATCAGTTCAGGTGATCACATTAAAATTGATCTTTTGAACTCCCGCTCTGATACCACTTGTTGGTCCCGGTGAAAAACCCATGAAATGCGGAAAAATCATGTAATGCATATAAAACAGGGGTGAAGGAATGGTGATTCCAATTTTTTGATTAATCTATGATGTGTTTTGCTTATAATTGAATGCATATGACAAGTAAGAACATAAAACAATAAAGAACACAACAAAGTATAGTGGTTCGGAGACTCAAGCTCCTACATCCACTCTCCCTTATCCTAGGGAAATTCCTTCAAACGAGACTTATCTACCTACACGGGATTGCCTACAGATGTTTAACGAGCTCTCACTCAAATGGGAATTATCACCCTCCACGGGATTGCCATACAAGCTTTCTGACTGTCTAAAACAGTTTACTCACTTCTTCTCTAGAGCTTTCTGACTGACTCAATTGCAGCTTACTAACTCTTTACAACTCCAACAATCACACACAAACTACCTAACAATAGGGTTTGAGTTTGGTTGGTGTCTCCAACTAGGTTGAGATTTTCCCGTACAATGGTTTAGCCTTGATGCTAAGGTTGGAAAAATCTCTCTAAGCTTAGGATATATCATTGGTTTCTTAGATTGGGTTTAGAACACTCTTGAATATATTTTGGATATCTACAGATTTGTGTTCTATGGTAGGAATGCTTGAGTATATGGCTCTTGGCTCTGTAACATCTTTTTCCACATTCTCCACACTTAATTTGATGGAAGATCTTGTATTTATAGTGTGGATTTGAATGTTACCGTTGGAGAGAATCACATTTAAATCCATACTGTTCTGTAAGTTCTGCAGCTTTTTCAGGCTTGTTGTCTTCCTCTCATTGGTCCAAGTCAGCTGAATCTAACGGTTATATTCTTCAGGATCTTACGAGTCTTGGGGTTATCCGAGTCTTGAGTTTTCGAGTCTTGAGGATTCTCCGAGTGTTCGGATATACGAGTCTTGGGGATTCCGAGTCTTCATGATTCTTTTACTCAGGATTCTTGATTCAGCAGACTTCTCTTCCGGACCTTATACGTCTGGTATCTTGACTTTTCGGGCTAATTGAGTTCAAACTCTTGACTTGATCATCGACCCTCAGTCACTAAGCTTTTCGAGCTATCGATCATCGATGGCGTTACGATTCTCAATGAACATGACTTTAGATGACTTCTCTTCTGATTTCTTCTAAATGCGATCGATCGGCTCTTTGATCCGATCAAGATCTTTATCAGGTAAAGATATCGGTTTATCTGCGTCAGATTAGTACATCAGGTTAGCATTTCAGGTTTGTTGCATTAGGTTATCTTATCTGATCTCGATCACGTCTGATCTCGATCAGTCTCATTTGCTCATCTTCTGATCAGCAACCTCCTCTTCTGATCTGCACCCTTCTCTTCTAATCTGCACCCTTCTCTTCCGATACGGTCTTACGATCATCGATCGACTTATCTTTCTGGTCATCCGATCGGTCATTGACGATCATCGACCTTCGATTCTTCGATCGGTGGCTTAGCTTTTCTTTTCTTCTGATTTTGCTCAGCTCATTAGTTAACTCCGTAACTCATCTTACTCATCCGATCTCGATCAGTCTCGTCTGCTGCCTCGTCTAATCTCGATCATCTACTTCTGATTTCGTGAGTTCCCCCTCAACTTGTTCTCTCGTTCCCCCTCAACTTGTTATCTGTAAGTTAGCTTGAATAACACAAGTTGATGATGTTTTGACATAATTCATCAAAACTAAAATATCCCAACATACACTTCGACTCCCTCTCACTTGGACCTCAAGCTCCATTTTCGCTAACCAAAGACTCCTTCTGCTCACTAATCCTAAATAATTGATTGAATCTATGTTTAAAAGTAAAATCCCCAACCCATCGGTTTATCCAGAATTCATCTTCTCCCCATTCTCCCAATATAACTTATTGCAAATATCGACTAACCATCCAGACATCAAATTCTGATTCGATGTTCGTCTATTTCTATTTGACCTGCCAACAATCTCCCTCTCTAAATTAACCCCAAATCCTATTGTGATGCCCGCACTTCTTAATACTAACATTTCGCCAATATATTTCATGCATTATGTGTATTTTATATTATTTGCGTGTTAATATTATCTACGCGATATTTTGTTTTTGCATTATTTATTTGCGCTTAAATTATTTTAAAAATTGAATTATTTGTTATGCTCATACGTGATTAGTGGTGAGGAAACCCTAATATAATTTATTTGGGTTTAGTGATATTTGAATGCACATATTGCAGATTATTTAATTGCTGTATAAATTAAGTGTAAATTATTGTTAATTAATAATTAGATAAATAAATTAAAGTAAATATATAATATATATAATACATGCATACCTAGTATTACATAGTGTATATATATCGTGAGGCTGTGTTGCACATGGAAAGTTAAACAAATAATAATAATATTAATAATAATAACAATACCAATAGTAATAATATATAATAAGTTGAATTTTATGAAATTTTATATGCATATAAGCTAAGTTGAATCAGCACCTTTCGGGTTTTGTATATTAGTCTAGAAGAAGCTAATAACCTAGTTAAATTTATGCTTTTATGAGTACTTCATATGTTAGTTAATAATTTTTCTAAGCGATTTGTAAAGATTTAATTTGTCTGGCATATGTTGAGTTAAGTAAGGTAATTAGGGTTTCTCTATGAGCCTAAAATTATAGGATAAAGAAAATAAACATAGAAAGTGTTGATTAAATGATATAATAGGATTTTTTTTTATAATGTTAGGTTGTTTATAGAATGGGAATTTGAATCCGAGTAATATTGATGGTTAATTGTTATCAAATTTGATAGTTGGGCTCGATAAGACATTTTAGAAGTTCGGGATAGCGATATTGTGCGGATTAGAGGTAAATAGAAATTCATTTGCAACTACAATGAATAAACATAATATTATGTGACTAATTTATGTGTAATTGACAGTATGTTGATTTACATGAATTGTGAGATATCTTGTGTTGCATTGCATTACATTGTGCATATCATGCATTACCATGAGATGAGATTTGATCAGATGGTGTGTGTATTGTCCACTGATTATACACCGAGGGCGGAAGGGGCGACCTGGGGGTAAGGCGACCAGGGAGACCCTGGCGTGGGCCACACAGAGTAGGCCACCACCTTATGTGATTATGCGGAAGGGGCGACCTGGGGGTAAGGCGACCAGGGAAACCCTGGCGTGGGCCACCAGAGTAGGCCACCATTTTATGTGATTATGCGGAAAGGGCGACCTGGGAGTAAAGTGACCAGGGAGAACCTGGAGTGGGCTAACCAAAGTGGGCCACCGTCTTATGTACTATGTTGTTGGACCGCCTAGGAGTAAGGCGACCAGTGAGCTCCTAGCGTGGGCTACCTAGTGTGGGTCATTTGACAACCTGAGAGTAAGACGACCAGTGAGCTCCTGGCGTGGGCTACTCAGTGTTTGCCAAAATATTTGTCATTTGGTTATATATGTTATGAACTCATGCCGGTGTATAACAGTGAGTCAGGGGCCCTGCTAGCGTTGCATAAATAAACTGGTGATTTCAAAAGAGAGTGCACGGGGAGGATTTTCAAAAGGTTCACAACATTATGCATAATTTCTACTTATTGAGATTTATATGTTTCACCTAGTTTATGCATTGTAGGTAATTATGATAATATGTGATGAGCTGGCCTTACTGGACAAGTTGTGGAGCTTCTGCAGGTTTTGAGTGGTTGTGTACATAGATGACGACATATTGGGCATATCGTGGCTTATTGTGCTTCCATTGTTATATGTTGTCGTTTTTGGGATATGTTTTATGTCATGTTATTAGGGCTTACTAGTGGGTGTTGACTTGGAGTTTTATTGTGAGTCGTTATTGTGTTGACTTGAAGTTTTATTGTGTTGGTTTGGGATTTGAGTTTAGGTGATTGGTTTATTGGTATTTATATATATATATATATATATATATATATATATATATATATATATATTAATGTGATCAGGTTATGTTGGTGTGTTAGATGATATTGATGTCATAATGTTCGGAAAAAAAAATTATAACAGGGTTACAGGTTGAATTATATTTATATATAGATAATGTTGGGATAAATAAGGGTGGTTGTGACAGAGTGGTATTAGAGCGTGGTATGGATCCTGCAGACTGTCTATGTGCATGAGCTCAAAATTTGGGGAGCCCAGCTATGCCAGTAAGTTTTATGTTATATGTCATGTGTATTTTTCGGTTTTCATTTAGTGAAGTTCTATTTATTGTAAAATGTAAATTCTTCGGTTGTGATTGTCATAGCATTATGAGGGTGAATAAATAATATTCGTGTACAATTTAGGTGTTAGTGCTTGAAGGACTGTCCTTAAGTGGTGCAATTTATATTTGGTTTCATACTGAAATTAAATAATTGCTCGTCTTAATTATAAATATTAATAGTGCTCATTGATACGTAAGAATTGAATAACTAAACTACAACTAGTTGATTATTCAACAATGATAGATTAGAATTGATTATTATAATGGCTGAATTAGACAAGTGCTCGATTGTTATGTTTATTTAAGTTCAGTTTAAATTACGGACGAAAGTTACACACTTCATGAATTATGACATAATTTGCTTTGTCGCTTACTAAGTGTTTATGAAATATAAATCCCTGAGCAACTTGTTAGACAAAGGAAAATAAACTTGTTAAGTGTAGATATGTATAATGGACCAAAAGAATAATCCCTCGATTACCTTGTTTCTGCATAACGTTATCGCTGCTAAGATGCTAGTGTATGATCGCCGCCACTGAGCCGTTGATTGCAACAACGTGTGCTCGTGAGCGTGTGTGGTTATACATGTGTATCAGTTTGTGGTACGTGTGTGGTAGTCATGGTAATTTGGGGATTAAGTTGAGTTGAGATTTTGGGGAAAAAAATAATAATAGAAAATTATTATTATCTGATATAGGATGCACACTGGGAGCATTATGTTTGGTCTATGTTAATATACTAGTGCCTCTAATGTGATAAAGATAAGTTATTTTGCATGTTTATGTTACGTGATATGTGGAGCTACTTTGTGGAGTAAATTTTTGATATTCTGAAAGGTATATTTATTGCTAATTTAATTAGTTAATAATTCGATAAGATGATGATTTCATAGGTCACTTATAATTAACTGTCGGTTTTTAAGTAAGAATTGATTTGTTCAAGCCAATTACTTCCACTACACGATGTTACTACGAACTAATATACTATTGCTCGATCGCCGTAACTGAGCCGCTGAATCACAACAACGTGTGTTCATATACGTGTCTGGTAGCAAAGGTGTGTTGGTAGTAGTGCGTGTGGTGTAGATCGTTGTTGGAAATCTTTCATTTTTGGGATATAAAATTATTTAAAAAATGTATTTTGTTCTATCTCATAATCTCATTAAGTTTTGACACTGGTGTGCTGTCGCCGGCACCCAAAAATAAATTAAATTCCTTAACTGATCCACTAGAGTGTAGTAGGACAAGTAAGGGTCGATCCACAGGGAATGTGAAAATAATTATCATGTTAATTGTGTGAATTTAAAGAGACATAAAAAAGGGGTGTTTTGGATGTAATGAGAGTTACTAAATAATTAAATATTACAAAAATAATGAATAATTGAATTCAAATGATAAAAGGCTTCCAATTCACAGTTCATTCATCCCTTGTATTTTGACTTTTCTAATTAAATGTATCGTTTGCTCGACCTTACTCTCAGACTAATGACCCTCAATAAACAACAAGCTTTATTTATCGGTTTTATCCCTTAATTGTATTCAATTGAAATACGCTCTTCAATGAACCTTTTTATCTGAACAGTCTAGATACAATCTAAATTTAATTCAGTTAAAGCATTAGCCTCTAGGATAAAGGTCAAATAAATTCCCGAATATGCTAGCTCGATTCGAAAGAATTCAATTTATATCACCCTAGCAAATTTTACTAGTTGTTACCAATTGCCTTATACACGCAACAATTACGGATTACGTGATACGACCTAACAGGCATATGCAAATAAATTAACCTAGGTAGTCAAACCAAATTAATTATCCTAACATGCAGGAAGTTAAAACAGATGATATAAATAATCTGAGAATAAAAGTCTAACAAACGATATCAAATTAATTAGTAATCATCAAATATAAGTTTAGAAATCCTTGGAATTGGAATAAAGGACTTAGCCGTCCATAGTCATGATAAAAATACAAGAAATCAAGTTCATAGTTCTAGAAAGAAAAATACTTAAAGCAGTAAAGACGATCTTCTCTCCCATTGCTTCAAACTCCCAGAATTCTGATCTCGTGTGTACGTCCTTGTCTCCCGCTGCTGGTTGCCTCGAATAATGAGCCCTACTGCTCTTTTTGCTTCTGAAATTTGGGCTGGAATTGTGAAAAATCCCATTGGCCCATCTGATTCAAGATTTCGGCCCACACTGGGCCCCCCAATGTGGGCTGCAGTGAATAAAATTCGGTCCAATATTATGGATCTTTGGGTCCTTCTCCAACACTTCTAAATCTCTAAAAAGGCCCTAAAAACACCCAAAAACTCAAATAAAAGATCAAGTGGGCTTTTAACTCATCAACATACATATAAGTGGAAAAACACGCAAACAAGTCACATTAAAATACAAATAATCACACTCTAAGTAACTTAAATAACTCAATATAATCCACTTATCAAATTCCCCCATACTTAAATCTTTGCTAGTCCTCGAGCAAACTCACACCAAAAAGCACAACCGAAATGGAGAGTCAAATTCTTCGCTCAGTGTTTGCCATTTGGTTATATATGTTATGAGCTCATTGTTGTGCCCGATTTATGTTTTTCGGCCAACAAACAATAAACAATAGGTATTTAGACGATCAAAACAAGAAAAAATGCAAAGTTTGATTACCCAGTTCATCTGTGAATAAATACGTCTGGGGGCGACCAAACCAGGTATAATTCACTATAATTTATGCCTAGAATACTAAGATTTTTCAACCTTTTACAATGAACTTGATATGAAGTATTTATAGACTAGAAACTAGGTTTTAGGGTCTTCATGGGCCTGGACGATCTACCCTTAGGGTTGGAGACGGACCGGACGAATATCCCGCGATCTTCGGCCGAGATCTTTGGCCGAGATCTTCGGTATCTGATACACTTGCTCCAATTAGGTCCTCAAAATATGCTCCCTAATTAATCTGAATATATTCCTTCTTTACGACGATACGACTCGGATGGATGTAAGTCACTCCCGGCCTGAGAGGCTCTAGAATGTAAGTCGCCTTGTGACTTGTGGAGTTCCTGTAAGTCGTCTCGCGACTTGCTGTCTTTGTGATTTGGGGTAAAGAACATTTAATCTTGATGGACAAGTCGACCATGCGGCCATCTATCCCCAGGTCACAGGTCGCTTTAAATGGCATTGGGGAGATGAATTGTCGTTCGTGCGACTTAACCAGGGGTCGGGTTTATCCATGCTACAACAATTGCCCCTCAAGTCGAGGTCGCGTGCTTGCATCGGGGCCTTGACTTGATTCATTATTCTGCCGACCTATGGTAAGTCGACCTAGGAAAGTGTTCCTGAGGCAAGTCGTCGTCCTCGGGCAGGCGAATCGTCGCCTTGATCTTGTGAATCGGCGTGACAGACTGATCCCAGATTTGCGGATTTGACATGATGGCGTGCCAGGCCGATGACGTGATAAGCCCCGAATCGACCCAACGAGAAATTGCAGTGTCGACCACGCGCGATCCCTACGATTTTATTGACAAGGTGGGCTCAAAGTTTGATTTAATTACATCTTAGCCCTTCTTCCCCTCTTATAAATAGGCGAGGGTTTTAGGTTGTTAAACCCTTCTCCATCTTCTGTGACACTCTTGAAATTCCACGGTTTTCTGAAGAATTCTTGAGGATTCGACGAAGACTGATTCACGTAAAAATCCATTACTTCTTAATCTTTATTATGGCTGCCGGTTCTTCGACGACTCCCGCCGCCTCTCAGCCCACGGTACTATCGTCTTCGGATGAAGATAATGTTGTTATCGCTCAGCTACACCGTCACCATGGCTCTAGCTCCGCCGCTGCCAATGTGGGGATACCCCCAACTACTGGTGCTCCAACTGATAATCGGGACGATGATGGTAATAATGAGGGTGACGATGAACAGTTCTTTGAGGAATTGGCAGAGATTACCCACCTTCCTGTATTGAATGTTAGCCCTCTCCGTACTGTTGTACCGGAGAAGACGACGACAGTGGGTCCCTCCACCCCTACCCAAGATTATGGGGCTTTTGAGCGGGCTTTTGGTTATGGTTCTTACGAGGCTCAAGCTCCTTATAAGCGACCTGAGCATCGTTATCGGAAGTCGGTCAAGTCAGCCTTTGTGGCATCTGAAGAAAAATACCGATCAGTTCTATCTGATCGGTACGTGCGTTCGCTGCGTCGTTTATATAAGGTGCCCCGGGATGTACACTTCTATTGAGAGACCTCTGATGAGAGCGCCGACCAGCCGCCGCCAGAGATGATCGTGGTGAATGAGCATACTATGGAGGCAGAAATCCGCTTTCCGCTGCATCCGGCTATTTCCCATCTGCTCACGGCCTGGAACCAAAGCCTCACGCAGATTACCCCGAACGGTTGGAGCTACATTCTCTCTACCATGACCGTGTTGGGACAAGACGGATTGTTCTGGCTGCCGAATCCAGTCGAAATATCATACGTGATGATGCCCATTGCCCAGGCTGGAGGCTATAATGTTGTGCGACTTCGTAAGGGCAGGGAGCTTGTGAGCGGGATTCCCAACAAGATCAACGGCTGGCATAGGAAGTGGTGGTTCGTTGGAGGGGCGTGGGAGTCTGTGGGTCCTTCGTGCACACTGCCCATACATGTTTCGACAGATTATGCGGCTCGAGTTGAACATGGTAAACCTTATGTCTTTAACTCTAAAGTCGTACTGATCTAATTCTCTTTTTATCTTGTAGTGTTTGCCTCCCATTCGACCGAGCTATACTGGGATTTCCTGGAGGCATTTAACACAGCTCGGGATACTCCCCCGAGCTGGCGAGATGTCAACGCCCTGAACTCCGAGCTTGACCGACTTAAAGCCGGCCTGTACACATATCCTCGTCATCTCAAGATCCCCTGTAAGTTTGCGTGTCAGTACTTTGTTGATAGCAATACGGGATTTAACTAACTGGATTTCTTTTGTGTGAACAGTTTCTAATATCCCCGTTTACCGACGTCAACCACTAGCTTCCGTGATGTCGACCCGGAAGAAATCTATGCTCGGTCAGATGAGGCGTTTGGCGACCACCGATGCCCCTCCTCCAAGCTCGACCCCCACTGGTCCCTCTGCCGCCGATAAGGGGAAGAGAAAATTCATGGGGCCTACTCCGTTAGGCTCCGAGCCAGCTCGGAAGAGGATGAGGGAGGAGATAGGCTCATACCGGTCGGAGATAAACCGGGGGATAGGGAGGTCGCTGCTCCGTCCGACCTCATAGCCCGCTTCCTTCCCGGAAGGAAGTCGTCATCCGGAGGACGACTCCTAGTTGGGCTGGGACGAAGACTGGGTTAATGAGTAAGTTTGACCACCCGTGTTTTCCTTGGTTTTTTATCATTATTCTTTTCTAAAGACATAAATCTTTCTATAACCCGGACATCACGCGCGGCCAAATTTTCTCCGGAGGTATTGAGCTTTCTGAGGTCGCGCCAGCTCATTCCGGAAGGGGTCCCCGAAGGCTGGCCTTCTTATCTGTCGAGGGCCTTGCAGAATCTGCCCCGGGGTTGGACGCAGACTGATCATGTCAATGCTCGCCGTCAGAGAGTGACGAGCAACTTGTATTCGGCCCTTGCCCACTCTCAAAAGGCGGCCTTCTATCTGGAGAAATCCAGTGCTCAGTTGGAGACTGAGTTTAAGAACCTGCGGAAGGCGCAGGAGAGGGTTACCGATCAGGCCAAGTCAATACTCTCTGCGGTCGAGATTCAGAAGAAATTGGAGACGTCCAACTCCGAGCTGACCCAGCGAATCTCGACTCTTGAGAGTCATTTGGGGGATACAGAGGGCATGCTTGCGGCAGAGAAGGCGAGCGTGGCTCGGGTTGAAGGCGAGCTGGTCGAGGCCAAGAAGGAGTTGGCCGCCAAGGAGGCACAATTTAAAGAGGCTGAGGAGATGAACGATAACTTTGCTTATGTGATGGCCTTTGTCGGGGCCATTCGAATTTATCATAATGTGATTCACCCCTCCGGTGACCTCAGTGGGTTTGTCACCGAGCTGGCTGACTACGTCCATGACAACCCTCCTGCCCCTAACGTCCTGCTAGATATCAAAGATTTGGAGGGCATGGGCGTCGACCTCTCCTTCTTTCCCAACCCGGGCCGGATTGTGTATCCCACTCCTGATCCTGACGAGACACAGTCGGGCTCTGCTGATGCGGTCCTTGAGACCCATCTTGAAGAGACTCGACCCCCGCCGGAAGTCGCAGGGGAGGACTCCGCTGAGAGGTCGGGTGCTGGCCCTACCGGGAGTGTTATCATTCCCGGCCTCTGATGGGGATGCTTATCGGGATTCTGGCTGTTCTTAAGAATGATAACATCAAGAATCCTGATAAGAAAAAGGAGATTGAGAAGTTGTTGAACCCCATCCCCAAAAATGCTTTTGATTAACACGCTTTGAAGTCAGAGTCCACCTAGAGGTCGCAGCGTAATCGAGCAGTGCTAGGTAGGACATCAGAATTTGTGTCTTGATGTATTTTGTTTTCCATTGGCTTTAGGTCAGTTGATGTAATCATCCTTCGAACTCTATAATTTACCGACCATCGGGCCTTTGTCATTAATGAAAATTCCGTCTTTTTCCTTCGTTTGTTGTGCCGACTTGATTTCCATATGCGACTTTTATAATTCCTTTTGTTCTTATCGTCTTATTTTCAATGCGATTTTTCTTGAACTTTGCTTAGTCGTCTTACAAAGTTGGGGGAGGATCACACCTCTTTGGATGGTGATCTCACCTCCAATATGTCAAAATTCATACTTCAGGTGGTCGATATTTTATATATCCGACCCCCTCAGTTTAAACACAAGAATTTTGAAAAGAGGAACTGACATTATTATTGACTGGTCAATTTGTTTACAAGGATGTAATTTCGAACCTACTGATAATACTTCCTTAGGTGAGCTGCATTCCACGGGTACTGAGCCTTAGTGCCATTTGGATTTTCGATCTCGTAGGCGCCATTTGACAGGACTCTTGTGACCTTAAACTGTCCTTCCCAGTTCGGGCCGAAAGTTCCATTAGATACACCAAGTATTTTCTTTAACACCCATTCTCCTTTTTTGAACTGTCAAAGTTGCACTTTAGAATTGTAATATCTCTCCGACTGTTGTTTATATCTCGCGTTTCTCATGTTGGCTTCTAGCCGCTTCTCCTTGAGTAGATCTAGATTTCTGGCCAAAGCCTCATCCTTGTGGTCGATCCCGGCCTGACTTGTTCGGAGACTAGGGAAGTCGACCTCTGCGGGTACGACCGCCTCAGTCCCAAAAGCCAAGAAGTAGGGAGTTTCCCCTGTTGAATTTCGGCAGGTCGTCCTGTATGACCACAACACGTCCGACAGCTCGCTAGCCCATTTCCCTTTTCCTCCCTCAATCTTGACTTTCAGCGTGTGTTTGATGATCTTGTTCATAGCCTCGACCTGGCCGTTTGATTGAGGGTGGTATGGAGTCGAGAAGAGCTTTGTGATCTTCCATTTTTTGAAGAAAGTGTCGATTTTGAGGCCATCGAACTATTTTCCATTATCCGATATGATAGCCTGCGGCAAACCGAATCTGCAGATGATATTATGCCATATGAACTTGATGACGTGATCTTGATCTATGGTTGCCAAGGCCTCAGCCTCGGCCCATTTTGTAAAGTAATCCACCGCAACCAGGGCATATTTGACTGAGCCTGGAGCTGTTAGGAGTGGCCCAATAATGTGTATCCCCCACTTTGCAAAGGGCCAAGGGCTGAGTATGCTCGTGAGTTCTTCTGGAGCGACTTTGATGGATGGTGCATAAATTTAGCATTTATGGCACTTGCGGGCGAAGATGATGGCGTCGGCCCTTAAGGTTGGCCAAAAATACCCTTGTCTTGTGGTTTTGTGAGCCAATGATTGCCCCCAGCGTGGTTTCCACATACACCTTTGTGTATCTCCCTTAGGATGGCTTGCCCTTGTTCTGGTGTGATACACCGAAGTAGTGGAACGCTAAAGCCTCGTTTATACAACTCGTTGTTGATCATCGTATAGCACGCGACCCATAATTGCAACTGTCTAGCTTGAATTCTGTCTTGCGGCAAGAGACCATTTGTCAAGTATTCAATGATGGGTGTCATCCAGTTCACTGTCGGGGTTTCTAGGGTCGCGACCACTGTATGAGCAGTGGAGGGGTGTGAGAGCTTTGTGATGGTGACATCCTTCATCTCTGCTGGCCCCTCTGAAGTCACTAGCCGTGTTAGAGCATCGGCTCGTGAATTCCGATCCATCGAAACTAATTTAACGTGGATTTGTTCGAATTTATGACATAGTATCTTGACCACATCTTGGTAGGTCGCCATTCTATCATCTCGGGCCTCATATTTCCCCGAGACTTGACATGCAACGAGCTGAGAGGTTGTGTGTACCTGCGGCCTCTTGATGCCCATTGCTGTTGACATCTCCAGGCCGCTGATGAGTGCCTCATATTCGGCCTCGTTGTTTGTCACAGGGAAGTTGAAAGTGATGACGTTCTGAAACGAAATGCCCTCCGAACTTATCAGGACTACCCCTGCACCTGACTTGTGGGAAGTCGTTGATCCATCTACGAATAACTGCCAAGGCGGACTGGTTGAACTGCTGGCCTCTGAAGAGAAGGTAAGTTCGACAATGAAATTGGCTAGTGCCTGAGCTTTGATTGTCGGTCGAGTTATATACGTTACCCCGTATTGTCCGACCTCAATAGCCTACTTGAGGCATCGACCTGTTGTATCAGGTCGATGGAGCACATTCCTTAGAGGTAGGGAAGTAAGAACTTCGACTTGATGGTCGAAAAAGTATGGTCTCAACTTCCTTACACTCATGATTAGTGGATATGCCAGCTTTTCTAGTAATGGATAGTGCTGCTCGGTCTCGTTCAGCGTTTGGCTGACGAAATAAATGGGAAGATGACTCTGACCTTCTGCCCGGACGAGCACTGCACTTAACGCGGTTTCTGAAGCCGCAAGATATAGAAAAAGTTTCTCTCCCGGGACAGGTTTGGATAAAATGCTCATGTCTGCCAGATAAGCTTTGATTTTATCAAGAGCTTCCTGGCTTTCGGGTGTCCATTCGAACTTTGATTTCTTTCGAATAGTGTCGAACATTGGCTTGCATTTATCCCCCATTCGGGAGATGAACCTATTCAAGGCGGCCAGGCAACCTGTCATTTTTTGCACCTCTTTCACACTTCGAGGTACCCCCATATCCAGAATGGCCTTGACCTTCACTGGATTCGCCTCTATTCCTCGCTTGCTGACCAAATGCCCCAGGAATTTCGCCAATTCAACTCCAAAATTGCACTTTTTTGGGGTTGAGTCTCATGTTGAACTTCCCTAAGATATCGAAAGTTTGTGCCAGGTGGGTGAGATGATCTTTCCTCTTCAGGCTATTGACGACTATGTCGTCCACATAAACTTCTACCGACTTGCCAATTTGGTCGGCAAACATATAGTTGACCAATCTTTGGTATGTAGCCCCCGCATTTTTCAGGCCAAATGACATTCTCTTCCAGCAGTAGAGGTTCTTCTCTGTCAGGAATGAGGTGTGTTGCCGATCTGGTTCGTACATGGCTATCTGATGATAGCCTGCGAAGGCGTCCATGAACGACATTATCTCATGACCAGCCGTGTTGTCTATCAGGTGGTCAATGTGAGGCATGGGGAAGAAATCCTTTGGACAAGCCTTGTTGAGGATAGTAAAGTCAATACAGAGTTGCCAGGTTTCGTTTGATTTTTTCACCAACACTGCATTAGCCACCCATTGTGGCTGGTCGGCCTGCATAATCAGGTCGTTATCCAACAATTTATTCACCTCTTCGGCGAGTGCGGCATATTTTTCTAGATCGAATTTGCGTCTTTTTTGGGCTATCGGCCTCTGAGTTGGGTCAATATGCAACCGATGGCATGCGACTCCTGGATCGATGCCAATCATATCTTTGTGTGACCATGCGAATACATCCAAGTTCTTTTTGAGAAAATCGATGACTTTCCCCTTCAGGTCGTCTGGTATCTTGGAGCCTATGATGACTTCTAGATTTGGCCGAGCTGGGTCTATTTTGACTTTCTCGAGCTCTTCCCCCGGGATGTCTCTTGAGCCATCTTTGCGGGGATCGTCAATCTCGGCCTCGAGTAGGAACTCCTCAGGTCCGGCCCCATTCTTGGGTCGAGGTCGTTACGTCTTCTCTTCTTGTTCACTCTCTCATTATTCAATTCTTTACATTGTGTTTCATTATCTATTACAAATATTTGTTTGCTAGATACTAATGTTGAATTGAAATGAGACGAAGAATAAACCAAACAACCTCTTGCATCAACTTGGTCGCCCTTGACGGTGCCGACCAACCCACTCTTGGTGGGGAACTTTACACAGAAATAAAAAGTTGAGGACGCAGCCTCGAACTCATGTTCAAACGGCCTCCCGAGAAAACCATTATAGGAGCTTGGGAGGTCGATAACAAGAAAGTCTAACAGTCTAGTGGCCCTAACCTTATTATCTAGGGTAGACACTAGTTCGACAGCCAGACGGATCATGCCAGAAGACTTCACAGTTGCATCCCCGAAGCCTTTTACGATGTGGTCACAGGGGGTGATGTAAGCATCATAATCCCCGAGCTGGTCTAAGGTCTTCTTGAAGAGGATGTTGCAGAAAGCCCCTCCATCCACCAGTAATCGACATACGGTAGTCCCCATGATGTTAGCCTTAATCACCAGGGGGTCGACGTTCGGGTAGATTATCCCAGCTTTATCTTTTTCGCCGAACTCAATTTTGTCAGTTTCCTCTGCTATTGTGAAAACGGGCAGTACCATTCTTCTGGCATTCTCCATCTCCCTGATCTCAGCCTTCATTCGTCGCTTAGACGAGGACGTCAAAGAAAGTCCTCCCACTGCCCCAAGTGGAGAAAGGGTATGTATGACACGACCTCCCGCATTCTCAGGCATAGGTAGGATGGGTCGCTCCCCTTGCCCAGCCCCTGGGTTGGGGTTCCTCTGGGCCTGTTCTACCTATCTGGGACGATCGCCCTGTTGGCGACCTCTTGGATTAGGCTCGTGGTTCCCTTGAGGTCGTTTGACAAATTCGTCCAGCAACCCATCTTCATACAGCCTCCAGAGTTGGGGGAGAAGGTCTCTGCATTCGCTCGTGTAGTGACCCGCCTGTTCGTGGAAATGACAGAACTTATTAGGGTTCTGCTTGCCTTTATTCTTGACAGGGCGAGGTGGGAGGAGCAGCTCCCGTCCTTTGATCTGTGTATAGACATGTCCAGGTGTCATGCCTAATGCTTCCATCAGCTTCACTGGAATGTTTTCTTCGAATGGCTTGAAGTTGTCGGGTGCCTTGTAGTGACCCCTGTTTTCTTGTAATTCTTCTTTGAATCCGTGACTTCCTTATTTTCTGAAAGTCGGGATTCCAACAGTTCCGACGTATGGATCAGGTCGCTAGCTCGCCTTCGGAAGTCGGCATAACTAGCTGGGTATTCAGCGGTCATGCGCCGCCATAACTTGGTCCCTTTCCTGAGGCCGGAGACGGGCCCCAACAATTTCGCCTCATCCCCTATGGGATCCCCTTCAAGGATGAGTTTGTCAATCCTTTCAACGTAGGATCGGTCCGACTCCGTTTCCACTTGCTGAGTGTTCATGAGGCATTGCCTGGTAGCAGGGTGGGGTGCCAGTGCTGTGAAGTCGGTCAGGAATAGCCTAGCGAGCTGTTCAAAAGTGTCCACTGAGAAAGGCGGCAATGAGGTGAACCACTTATGAGCCTGGTCGCTCAACGTCAGTGAGAACAGACGGCACTTGGTACCGTCGGATGCGCCCATAGAGGCCGTGTAAGAATTGTATTTCGCCACATGGACCCTTGGGTTCGAGTTTCTACTGTAGCGATCTAAAGTCGCTATGTTGATTTTTCTTTGGGTAGGCGCCAGAGTCACCATAGCCCCGAGTGGAGAATTCGGGATGACGAGGTTATTGTCTGTCCCCGCCGGCCCATTTTGATTTTCCACTCGTTCGAGAAGTCGCTGGACCGTCCGGGCCAGCGCCGCGACCTGAACATCGCGATGATCCCCAGCCGGGAAAGCCACCGGAGGATCGCCGTGGTGGACAGCTGAACCCCTCGACATTTCGTTGTGATGTATGTTCAGAGCCAACGCGAGGTCGCGCTCCACCTGATCAGCATGTCGAGGTTGGGACTGGGCCTCGTCCTCGACGACTCGTCCTCGATGACCATCGGAACCTTTTGAGCCCCTAGATCCCCAAGACGGTCGAACACATTGTCCGACCCCGCCGGTTTCTTCAGGAGTCGACGATTCCGGACGATAGCGTGCCTCACCGGGTCGTAGGCCCGTTGACCGTCCCTTTCCAAAAAGGGCCCCCTTACCCTTAGAGGTTCCAGCATTGTGGACGGTCTTTTTGATCGGAGGTTGCCCCTCCTCGCCGTCGAAGGCGAGGCGTTTCTTGTTGAGAACGGCCATTACGGCCTTGGCGTCTTCTGGTGTTTGAACTAGGTTCCACCAGTCTGGAGTGACTGCCAGGGCTGCGGGGCGGGTGTGCTGTGAGCTTAGGGAAGCTTTGACACCATCACGTGCATCCGTTTCGTGTCCGGTAGCATTACCTCGGTTGATCGCCATTACCACAAATGAGTGAGATCAAGTGGGTCCTCTTAGAAATGTATGAACAATTCAAATAGAAATTTCCCACAGACGGTGCCAATTGTTGTGCCCGGTTTATGTTTTCCGGCTAACAAACAATAAACAATAGGTATTTAGACGATCAAAACAAGAAAAAAATGCAAAGTTTGATTACCCAGTTCGTCAGTGAATAAGACTACGTCTGGGGGCGACCAAACCAGGTATAATTCAATATAATTTCTTCCTAGAATGCTAAGATTTTTCAACCTTTTACAATGAACTTGACATGAAGTATTTATAGACTAGAAACTAGGTTTTAGGGTCTTCATGGGCCTGGACGATCGGCCCTTAGGGTTGGAGATGGACCGAACGAATATCCCACGATCTTCAGTCGAGATCTTCGGTATCTGATACACTTGCTCCAATTACGTCCTCAAAATCTGCTCCCTAATTAATCTGAATATATTCCTTCTTTACGACGATACGACTCGGATGGATGTAAGTCGCTCCCGGCCTGAGAGGCTCTAGAATGTAAGTCGCCTTGCGACTTGTGGGGTTCCCGTAAGTCGTCTCGCGACTTGCTGTCTTTGTGATTTGGGGTAAGGAGCACTTGATCTTAATGGACAAGTCGACCATGCGGCCATCTATCCCCAGGTCACAAGTCGCTTTAAATGGCATTGGGGAGACGAATTGCCGTTCGTGCGACTTAACCAGGGGTCGGGTTTATCCATGCTACAACACTCATGCTGGTGTATAACAATGAGTCAGGGGCCCTGCGAGTGTTGCATAAATAAATTGGTGATTTCAAAATAGAGTGCATGGGGAGGATTTTCAAAAGGTTCACAACATCATGCATAATTTATGCTTACTGAGATTTATATATCTCATCTAGTTTATGCATTGTAGGTAATTCTGATGAGATGACGAGCTGGCCTTACTGGACAAGTTGTGGAGCTTCTAGAGGCTTTGAGTGGTTGTGTATATAGATGACGACTTGTTGGGCATACCGTGGCTTATTGTGCGTCCGTTGTTATATGTTGTCGCTTTTGGGATATATGTCATGTTATTAAGGCTTGTACATACTAGTAGGTGTTGACTTGGAGTTTTATTGTGAGTCGTTATTGTGTTGACTTAGAGTTTTATTGTGAGTCATTATTGTGTTGGTCTGGGATTTGAGTTTAGATGACTGGTTTATTGGTATTTGTTATATATATACACACATATATATTAATGCGATCAGGTTATGTTGGTGTGTGAGATGATGTTGATGTCATAATGTTCGGAAAAAAAATTATAACAGGGTTACAGGTTGAATTATATTTATATTTAGATAATGTTGGGATAAATAAGGGTGGTCGTGACACCTACATACTTAGACTTAATTATTCTTGCCCAAAGACTTTTTACTATTAAGCAAAATATTGTGATTGTATTTGCAATTAAACTTTCAAATATTAAATATGGTCAACTCGTAATTATTGTAAAAATATAGGGATGACAATAGGGCGGGTTCAAATCCGGACCCTCATTAAACCCGCCTCAACTTGTGGGAAAAAGAGAAGAAAAAGATCCTTGCTTAATAAAAGAAATGGTGGGAAAAAAATGAACAAATAAAACTAAAAAAATATTAATTGATGATGATAATAAAGTTCAAGCAAAATCCTTGTTAAATCATTTCTATATGGAAAAGCAAAAAATAACAAATAAAATATTAAAAAAATAAATAAGTGTTGGTCCCGATTTTGAATGTCGAAAAACCCATTTTGCGCTTGCGGAAGCAAAACATTTTAAAAGCGATGCATATAAAACAGGGGTGAGGGCAGAGTGATTCCAATTTTTGCGTTTTAAGCTCAATGTGTGTTGTTTTGCTTATAATCAAATGCATATGGCAAGTAAGAACATAAAGCAGTAAAGAACACACGATTTTATAGTGGTTCGGAGTCCAACTCCTACATCCACTCTTCCCTATCAACAGGGGCGCCTACTTAACCAACTGGACTTAGTTTAACGTGTTAGTCCAACACCCAACAGATGTTTACCGAGTTCACACTCAAACGGGACTTATCACCCTCACGGGATTGCCTACCCTCCCTTTCGGGATTGCTAGATGTTTACCGAGTTCACACTCACCTACAAACTTAACCAACTCTCGGGTTTGGGTATAAGATTGTTTGGTTTCCAACTAGGTTGAGATTTTCCCTTACATTTGTTTAGCCTCAATGCTAAGGATGGGAAAATCTCTCTAAGCTTAGGATATGGCATTTATGCTTAGATCTAGGGTAGAACACTTTTGGGTATATGCGTGTATTTCTTGCTCAGTGTTCTATGGTGGAAAGGCTAGATGATTTGGCTCTGTAGCTTCAATGGTGTTTTTCACGCATTTCTCACACCTTCCACACAAACAATGAAGGAAGAACTTGTATATATAGTGTGGATTTGAATGTTACCATTGGATGGAGTCACATTCAAATCCATACTATTCTGTAGCTTCTTGCAGCTTTTCCAGGCTGGTTGTTTTCCTCTCGTTGGTCCACGTCAGCTGATTCTAACGGCTATATTCCTCAGATTCCTCGCCTTGGAATCATTCAGGATTCTCTCGAGTCTCGGTGTCTTGATTCCATCCGAGCCTTTCAGTCTATCGAGCCTTGGTGACTTCTCTTGCCGGACCTTATGCGAGACATCGCGACTTTTCAGTGGTTGAGTTCGGTTCTTATCTTCGGACAATCGACCCTCAGTCACTAGCACTTTCGAGCTAAGCGATCATCGGTAGCATTCGATTCTCGATGAATATGACTTGAGATGACTTCTCTTGGATGACTTCTTTTACGATGCGGTATCGCAGATTTCTAGTTCTCGATGTCGATTTCTTCTCCTTTGATCGTCGGCTCACATGATCGGATCGTTTATAGCATCAGTCGACATATCGGTTTACGCATCAGTTAGTACATCGAGGTTAGCATAT
The DNA here is from genome assembly GCA_037126765.1 of Stenogyne calaminthoides. Taxonomy (NCBI): domain Eukaryota; kingdom Viridiplantae; phylum Streptophyta; class Magnoliopsida; order Lamiales; family Lamiaceae; genus Stenogyne; species Stenogyne calaminthoides. Next base: position 13,237,630 of record JBBCBC010000006.1, read on the forward strand.
TAGGTTAGCATATCAATTTAGCACATCGATCTCAATCCGTCGATCTTGATCATCCGCTCATCTTCATATCGATCTCGATCACGTCGATCTCGTCGGTCTCATCTGCTCCTCTTCGATCTGCAACCTTCTCTTACGATCTTACGGTGGGTTCTTTACGATCGACTTATGCGCTTCTTGATCACGAGGATCATTTCGTCATTTTTCCGGTCATCCGATCAGTCATCCTGGTCATCCGATCTTCGATCACCGGGCTTAGCTTTTCTTCTCTTCCGATTTTGCTCATTTCATCGGGTTAACTCCGAACTCATCTTATTCATCTCGATCTCTATCGGTCTGCCTCAGAACCCTCGTCGATCTCGATCATCTACGCCCCGATTTCGTGAGTTCCCCCTCAATTTGTTCTCTCGTTCCCCCTCAACTTGTTATCTGTAGATTAGCTTCAAAAGCACAAGCTGATAATGTTTTGGCATAATTCATCAAAACTAAAATATCCCAACAATAAGAAATATAAAGAAATATTAGGCAAATAAGGGGTTTATGAGTGGAGAAAAAATAAGAAAAATATGAGTACAAACTGAGGCGAAAAGTTACCAAAGCAATATGAGTTTTTTATTTATATAAGTATTAAACGGTTTTGCTTAACATTAGACCCAGCAGGTAATTCTAATCCCCTATATTTCTTTTCATAAAAAAAGTAGAGAGAGAGAGAACTTTTCATTTTTATAAATTGTTTTTAGTTTTTGGTATAGCACAATCAACAATTCAACATTAGAATCCAAAAAAATGTTTTAATTAGTTTGGAGTATATATGGGTATAGGGCATGTTATGTGTTTTATTATGATTTCTTTTCGACAGGGTATATTGTGTGTTTTATTATGTTTTTCTGTTTACAAGAAACTTAAAACTACTGTATGGAGATGCAACTTGAATGAATTTTATTTAAGTGTCATAGTATGCAAATCACGTGAGGAAGATAACTACACGAGATATGTAGGCAAATAACTTGAACTTGTGATCTTTAATCGCCGAACTTTTAACTCCACCGACTTAGACATGTCAAGTGGTTGTGTTCCATTATTTTATCCATAAATCAACTTCAAATTTGAGTAAGATTTGGTAGTTGAAGAACTGTGTGACAGTTTAAACTTATGATTTTCGATCACTGCACCAGCGCAGACACCAAGTAACTATGTTTTGTTAATTTATCCACAATTTATCTTCAAATTTGAGTATAGCACTGATAATCTAAGAGGAAAACTTGTTGTATTCCCTTGATATTGACTATTATGACACTATTCTATAAATCAACATCAAATTGCATACATGTTCTTGAACTCACCCTCCAAAGCTTCACCATCCGATGGTACGCAAACTGATTCTGATCTTGATCTACTCCCCATAGAGTTCTTCTTGAGCATCCTCCTCTTGCTCTTGGACTCCATTCGATGCAACACCACCCAATAACACATTGTACCTAACGTTGTTGCTAATATAGTTGTTCCTATGATCGTAACACCAATGGCTAACCACCTCTCCCGTTTACCTACCACTATAAATGACAATGCCAAATAGGCAACTGAAACAAGCACACATGCCAACCACATTAGCTTATTTATGATCGCCATCATTTGCTTCTTCGCCTTGCTTTCAATCACGACCACCGACGTTTGCACCACGACCACAGCTAGAGAGATGAAGAGCGCGATTGAATCAAATACGAAGAAGATCAAGAAGGGTACTTGAGGCGAGATGTGTGCTTCACCCAAAGAAAGTCCGGCTGGGATATTGTTGGGATCGTCCACGTACTGTCCGGGGACAGTGAAAATGGCGGCAAATGCAACGGTGGCTATCAACACCGCCACCACGGTGGTGGAGTTGATGGCATTGTTGAGCCCCTCAGCGTGCATTTTGTTGATGCGTTTGGCGATGCCTTGAACGCGCTTCCTCGTTTGTCGTGTGTGCTCTAATTGGTGATGGACTTCATGTTTTATGTCGCTCACCGTTTTCTTCAGCTCACGTGCAGGATTATTCGCTTGTGGATTCAGCGCACGTGCACTCAAAACACCTTTTTCCTTAAGTATTGCTACTATATCAGAATGACCTTGTTTCTCTGCACTATCGATTGCTGTTTCATTTGACCTATTCACAACTCTCGTGTCAGTTTCTTTCTGTTCTAGCAGCATCTTTGCAACCTGAATAACAACCACATATGTAACACTAACTCCTCCAAATTAATTTGAAGTTAATTTTTGGTCCTGCAAGTTAACCCTATTTTCATTTTAGGCTTATCGACTTTCAAGAATTGAAAATAGTCTTGTAATTTTATTTTTTTTTGGACATGTTGGTCCGATGACTACATCTAAGAGGTGAAATATAAGGTTGACCAATTTAACTTTGTCACGTGGACAAATCAGACTCGATGACGTTTGCTTCAACCGGATGATTCACCTCCTACAGTTGGTTAACAGACTAAAACGTCAAAAATTGAATTATACGAGACTCTTTCAATTTGCAAAAGTCTACGAAAATCCAATTAGGAATAACTTACAGGACTAAAAAAATAATTTTCCCTTGAACAGAACAAAATCAGAATAGGCACCTCACCTGAGTCTTGCCTTTTCTACAAGCAATGTGCAAGGCCGTATTACCCTTACTATCCACCATATTAATGGTGGACGGATCAGCCTCAATCAGAGCCTGAACCACATCGACGTTCTGGCCCTTGGCGGCCATGTGAAGCGCCGTCTGTCCCTTCTTATCCGTTCTCGTAATTATCTGAGGCTCCTTACTCAAAAGGGCCCTCACAACTTGTGCATGCCCATTTCTTGAAGCAGAGTGAAGGGCAGTTTTCCCATTACTTCTAGCAATAGTAGCTAAACTACTCTCCGACTCCAAGAAATAATCGACCACCTCGATTCGACCCTGAGTTGCCGCCGTATGCAGAGCCGTCGTGTTGGCTATATCCACCGTCATCGAAAGCTCCGGGTGGGCCTCCATTAGCACCTTCACCACCTCTACAACACAAACAAACAAACAAACCAATCAATAATCACATCCCATGTTACATGCTTAAAAATAAACCTCAAATTACCAAAAAAGTTAACCTAAATCCCCTTGCTTAGCTGCAATGTGAAGTGCATCAAACCCATTCTTGGCTTTGATCCCAGCAGCTGCTAAATCGTACAACTGAATCAATTCCCTCACTAATTCGAAGTAACCATATTCTGCAGCTATATACAAGGCTGTTTCACCAGCTGAGTTTTCTTTAGACAATACATGTATCAATTCTTCTTCCCCTGCTTCTTCTATGATCTCCCTTATGGCCACGATGTTCCCTGCTCTTGCGGCGGAGTGCAGACCCGTGTCGTCCCGTTTTCCGGTCAGCTGCTTCGTCATCTTTTTCCGGGGGGTCGCCGGAGTTTGCCCCGCCGAGGAGGCCGCCAGTGTTCGGATAGTCCATGAGGTCGGAGTTTGTCCTGCGGATGAAGACTCCATCTACAAATATTACCTTTTACTTTTTCTTTTCCTCAAATCCCAAATCAATAATAGCATTTTATTTGGAATTAAGGAAAACACCATTCATTGAGAATGATTCTTTATTTTTATTTTTATCTTCAAGAAGAATTGTGATTCATCTCCATTGATGATGTCCAATCCGATCATTTCTGGAAATATGCAAAACATCATCAATCATATTATAAAGAACTTGGATTTCATTTCCATATTCTTGAATTAAAAAAAAAAATCTAATAATCACAAATTAAAACAGAGATTTACCTTGGTTGAGCCAATGTTTGCCCAAAAGGGCAATATATTTGAAGAAGAACAGAGATGATCAGAAAAAGAATTCCAGTTTGTGTTGAAAAGATGAAAAAGATGAGAATTGAAAAGATGTTTTTATATAAGAACAGATTAATGGGGCCACCAAATGCAAATAAATCTGCTCTGAATCACATTCAGGAGCTCTTAATTTAACAGAAGAAAAGGGGTTAAAGAAAAAAAGATCTAAAAGGTTGAATGATTATGGGGTGGCATCTTTCATGTGTATTAGTATTATTTTTGGAAGATATTATTAATTAATGGAAGAAAAAGTTATAAAAAAATGTGTTCTATTTATGTGTCTTGAGATCTCATTGCCTATGAAATAATGGTGAGAAGCCATTGTCCTGAAATATTTAATAGCATATTAAATTAAAATATATTTTCCAAAAATAATTTTAAAAAGGTGATATAAAGTCATAAGAGAGTATTAGTGGTGGTGGACAATAATACTGAAACGGAAATGAAGGTGGGGGACTGGTGGGAGAACAACCAACGGAAATAACAGAATCCAAGTTTTTATAGATTGAAAATCATCATTATTGTCAAGTCACCGGATTTAAAATTTTGACAAACTCTTTATGGTGAAATATTAGACGATTGCAAAATAAATCTCAATTTTGTAGTGTATGAATCAGGTGCATTATACAATTTAAGTTCATTTTTTAGAAGTGCAACTTGTTTAATTGAAACATACACATTATTTTTCCCGAAAAATATAAATGTTTGAAAACGTATTTGATCTTCCACGTCACAAAGGATTAAACCTCGATCCTTTCATATTATTAACCGGATGATTAAGTATTGCGACTGGACTGGCCTCAGCCATTATTCGAACTGGAACTGAAACTTTTCCCTTTTTTTTTATTTAAAAAATTCATTATTAAATCATTCTCCAAATAAGATTGTTTAACGATATTTTTTGAATAATATATTTTGATACATTTGATTTTAAAGAAAAAAAATATAGTCGATTTTTTATTCAGTTTGGAATTAATATAATGTGAACAATTGCGCTACCTAATAAACTTCAGAATGCAAATTTTGGTAGATAAAAATACTCGAAGTAGACTTACGACTGTTTAAGTAAAACTTTCAAGAACCCGTTTGGTTTGGGGGTAATGGAAGGGATAATGGGAATTATTCATATCAATGTGTCCGTAATAAGAATAAAAGTAAGTAATTGATTGTCTTATTTAAGGACGGACGCATGAATTAATTTCAGGGAGGGCACAAAATAAAATTTTAGGTATGAAAATAGATTAACAATTAATACAAAATTTAATAGTAAAATTTTAATTATTATCATATAGAGTAAGTCTTACTTGAGACGGTCTTACGGTGAGACATAACATAATGTGAACCATCCCAATATGAGATCACTCACACAATAATTTTCCTATATAGTGCCAACATGATACCGTCTCAAGGAACAATTTACCTATATGGTGTAGTACTATTTGGAATATTCAAGTAAAATATGTGATTTGAAACAATAATGTATGAAATAAAAAATAAAAGTTAAGCTTTTAAAAAAACTACCCTACCTAGCAAATTTTCCTATATGGTGTAGTTCTGTTTGATATATTTAAATAAAATATGTGATTGAAAACAATTACTATGTATGAAATAAAATATGAAAGTTAACATTGTAAAATAATTACTCTACTTAATTGCTAGCAAATAAAAAATAAATACTGTCAAAGGTTCCCTAGCAAATAAAAATAAATACTGTTAAATGTAGGAACCGAACCCACAATTATATGAATGCCCATACCTTTCCTCTCCCATTGAGCTAAACACCAAATTGTTAAATAATTTCACATCGAAAATATATAACTGATTCAAGAAAGTGAGGCAGGGCATTTGCCACCGCTTGCCTCAATGTACATCTGTCACTCGCCTTATTTTCATCACTCACTCAACCCTCCTCACATGATACCACTTTGTTGATTTTTTAAACAAACAATAATAATGCAATCAATAACTTCATACTGATTGACCCCTCAATGATACTCATTACCATTATCATTATCGAGTCATACCAAGCGGACCCTAAGACGTCTATGTGATAAGACCCAAACTTACAATTTGAGCAAATCTTCTTTGAAAAAGATATTCTAAATGTTAGGTACATGAATTGTGAGATATATTGTCAAATCTTGATTTTATGTTTTTGCCCTTCATTTGAAGTCAATGGCTCGCCTTTCATGCTCACACCACTCAACATCAACAAATGTTTCAACTTATTGAGGATTAATTGCATATCTCTAATTAATTAATTAGTGAAGACTATTTAGCGTTGAGCTTGACTCCATTCATATATATATATATATATATATATATATATATTGAGCAAACTCTTGCAATTTCATATATCAGATTCATAATGGTGCTGCAAAAATACCAAGCTTATACGAATGCTGTTTGAGGGAAAACCAAAACTGCTAATCTTGAATATTAAAAAAAAAAGAGTAATATATAGATATTAATTAGCTTCATTTCAGGATCTTAGAACATCTCTTCAATAATCTATATCTATAATATATAACTATATATTCCTTTTTTGTTTTCCCGCCCTTTTTCTTCCACCGTTAAATTTTCATTAATCGATCTCAACCATACATTTATTATACAACTTATTCATAGTAGTTTAGATTAATAAGCTAAAGACATTAATATCCTCTTAATTACTACCTTATTTCGAGACAAATTTTAATTTGGTTCTCCCACCTATTTAAAGAGGAGTTTTATACTCCATTTTTACAAATCTCATTTGTAGTATTTTCATTTTGTTTTTTTGAATTAAGAATTAGATTGTTTTGCTCTTTTTTTAGAACAATTCTTGGTTAAATAGATGTAATAATGTTAAAAAATTTATCAGTTTTATATGATACTAATGAGATTGTAACCGAACATGTACCTATTTTCAAGCCAATTTTTTATGAGATACTAATGACACTGTGCTTCAGAAATCTCCTCGATGAAACGAAGAATCTACAATTCATGGAAGATAAGGACAAAATAATTTTTTTAGTGATTATCTTTGTAATATTTTGAATTTCTTGATTATCTGGTAGGTTTGAAACATCTCCATATATTTCGTTATCAATTTTTTGGTAGTTTTGATTTTATTTTTATTATTTCAATATTAATCTATGAATATATAATACACCTACTGATTTTTTTTTTTCGTTTTTTCGGCTTTTTAATTATTTCATCCGTTCATCTTTTTTCTATTGATCAATTTCGACCCTCCATTTATTAGATAAATTAGTTAATTATTCTTACACGTAAAATTAATTCTTACCTTAAATTATTAAGGCCCATAGAGACCATGTAATATGCTATAAAACATATACACTTTTATTCAATAAAATCACTCAATGAGATCGTTTCATTTAAACACCATGTAATATGTCATAACCATATAAAATTTAATACTACATATTAAACATAATTACTCCTAAATGATGGTCATGAAGACAAAAATTTGTGCAGTAAATTTATTTTAATACTTTCTTTATACCAATTTAAGAGCAGCATACATATTTGTATAAAATTGTTCAATTTTCAATTATCCATCATAACGAAATACTTAATATTTTATTGATCTTGATCAATTTTTATTGAGATAATCTGCAAACCAAATTAATGGCTTATTTCAAGGATACATTTGTTATTTAAGTCATCTCTTCATAGTTCATTCTCTACTTTTTCTCGCTCGCCTATTGCTCGGGCTCTGCGTTTCAAGTTCATCAACTGTCTCCTCTCCTCCTTATAATTTTAATGATGATCTTTAATTGTCTCTCCATGTTATTTTTTCTTAATTTGTTTATTTATTTATTTGATTATAGTATTTCCAGATTATTTTTTTCAAATTCATTTGTTATTTTCGTCGGATTTGGGATTAAAGTTCCGTCATATATGAATTTTTCTGTGTAGATGTTTGTATGTTCATCTAGATTCTATTACATTGGCGTTCTTCGTGATTTTTCTTAAGATCTTTTCAAGGTCTTTTTACAATTTCTGACGACAGTCGTCCAATCTTCCAGAACATTGGCGTGGCTATTCTATTGATTTGAGCCAAGTTTGCTTGGGTCACTATTTCATAATGCCATGTTTTAATGGATCTTAGTTCTTTCAACCCACTTCTTCTTCATTTAAGCTTAAATTCGAGATTTGTAATAGATGTTAAATGCAACTGAATAATCGTATAACAATATAGTAATGTGATATTGATAATTGTATGTAGTATATGTTTAGTCGTAAAACATCTTGGAGTGTAAGACATTATTTGGAATACGTATATATAATTATTTTTTTGGTTAGACAAACGAGCAAGGGAGTGAAATTGTTTACACGTTTTGAGGTTTTTTTTAACCACTGTAATAGCATCATGACTATTGTGTCTTCTATTTTTTTTTGTTCTAATTTAGACGCAATATGTTGCTGAGAAATTATGAGTCAACCAACACCCAAATAGACTAAAAATTTGCTACTGTAAAAATCATTATGTGTTGTAAGAATTATATATTATTATTTTTTAAAATTAAATAATCATAGGAATATGTTATTATTAGTTAATCTTATTTAATACAATACTATAATTTTGAGCATAAAATTAAATTCTGCAAGTTAGCCTAGAAATATGTTTATTATTAATGATATATGTGTAATCTTTGCCCTATTATCCTCTTAATTCTATATTTTGTACATATGTTTTTTAATATAAAGTTTCTCTAATAAATGTTCATTAGATTCTTAAATTGTAAAAATATACATAAAGAGAATTCAGATTTCATATGAGTGTTAATTAACTCATAATTTATCATTAAACATTTGCACTCATGATTTTTTAACAAAATTGAAGCAAATTTTGATCTCATTTCAATTCTTTTATTATTTTCAATTGAGTCGGTGTTTAGCTTTTTTTTTTGCTTTTCATTTTTGGTCCAAAAGGACCAAAATTGAGTGCAAAATGTACAAAGATCATCAAACGGTATTCTGTATCTTGGGGAATTTTCTTTAAAAAATTATTTTCTAATGTGAAAGCAAACGAAAATAGAAAAAAAAAAGGTTGAAAATGGAGGGCAAGAAGACAACAAATGTAAATGAAGTCTGACTAATTAAAAATTGGGGAAGGTTCCATACAAAATTTTGCTGAAGGAATGTGATCGTCAAGAATTAAAAAAGTTCAGGATGATGTTCAATGCGTTGACCGGTCTAAAATAGACATTGGTCGAAAAATTTTAGTTGTTCACCAACTGTTTTGATAAATTATTTAAATAAACAAAACCCACACCAGCCTCTATGATTTTTTGTTAATCTATTTTGAAGAGTTTTGCTGATTTTGTTATTATTTTTCTAGCGAGGTGTAAAATTTAAGATGTCAGATATTTATTCATTTTCTATTTTGCGTATAATTTTTTTTATTGGTTTGTATTATAATTAAAAAACTAAATAAAATGAGGATAATGTACAAGTACTTAAAAATATAAGTATAACTTATACAATATTATTAAAAAGGATTAATTCTAAATAAATACACGATTTTTTGGCCAAATATCAATTTAATCACGACCTTCAAGATTTTTGTATTAAAACCCAACCTTTGATATTGTTGCAAATTGTTACACGTTTTTTTTTTCTCTGGCAGGAAAAGGTGACATGGCTCATCGAAGCATGTATATACTTACCAGTTAGAATGATACATATTAAATAATAGTTTTTAAATTACTCCACATAATATTACACATTTTTTAAATAAATTAAAACAAAAAATAATAATTAAAAGAAGTTAAAATCTAAAAAAAAACAATTAAAATATAAATAAAAAATAAAATTTATATCCATTTTAAAAAATTGATCGAATCTCAATAAATAATTCACAAATTTAGTTTAAGGAGGTCGACTGCAATAAGAACAACAAGTGAGGGGTTGAGGGAGTGACAACAGATAATGGATGAATTGAATGGGGGAAGAGAAAACTAAGGGTATGTTTGTTTCGGGATTTAGGTGTGCGGGGGAAGTCATGACTTCGAAATCCTATGGATTTAAAAGTCCTGATGAATAGTAAAAATATGTGTTTGTTTTGGGATTTTGGTAGGGTGAGATTTTTGTTTTATGTCAAATCAATATGAAATAATAATTAATGTGTTATTATTATATTGTATTAGGTGAGAGAAAAGTGGGAGAGAGAATAAGTAGGTGGAAGAAAAGTGGTGATATGATTGTATTGAATTTTTAAAAAATAGGTGTATATTTATATTTTATAGGAGTTGATTTAAAAGCTGGATGTGGAAATCTCCAACTAGTATGTGACTTGGATCGCAAAGTCCTAAGTCCATCCGGGTGAGTCCCGAAACAAACATACCCTAAGGGATTACATTTAATTTTGGAACATGGGAATATATTTAATTTTGAAACATTGACGACGAGGATTAGTTTTTAAGGTTTGGAATTTAGATTTAAATAATTTATTTTATTTTTTTAGATTTTATTTATTTTATTTTGTTTTTAATTCACTTTTTAAATACTTTTTATATTTATGATTTAAACATTTCATCCTATGTGTAGTTTGACATAACAAAAATACTAGTTTCGGCGAGTCACAACGTCTCTTCACGGTCGATGGAAAAAAACGTGTATTAATTTGCAACAACATCAAAGGTTGGGCTTTTATACAATAATTTTGAAGGTCATGATTAAATTGATATTTGGTTTAAAGGTCGTGTATTTATTTAGAATTAACCCTATTAAAAATGTATAAAAATAATACTTTAATAATGTGAATACAACAAATGTTGAACCAACATGATATACAATTGCATATATATTATATTTAAGAATAAATTTAGTTTATAAATTAGAATAAAAAATGTAAATATATTGCATGTACAATATTAAAAAATAGTATAAAAGTGTTTTTTTTAACTTTCATTAATTTTGATTTTAGTCTACTAGCTTTTTTTCAACTTTATAAAGTTTGCGGAAGTCAATCTTTTTGTCCTTGAACTAGCTAAAATAGTTTTATCAAAATAAACCTTTTCATCCTTAATTTTAACTAGCTAAAAGGACGAAAAAGTTAAATTTGGTCTTTAATTTCGGTCCATGATGAATATTTTTTCCTTTTTTTTTTTTTTTTTTTTTTTTGTTGGATTAAATAAGATACACTAACGATTGTCTTTTCATATAAAATGAGATTAAGGTTTATGATTATAATAATCATAAATTTTCTTCCTTTTCTTTGCCCTTTTTTTTTGATACCTAAAGAAAGCAGTTTTTGCAAAAAAAATTAGTCAAGTGCATGTTCTTTGTGATAAAATGTTTATTTGAGACTTAAAATAAGATTCACAATCTAATTTTAGGTACTAAAGACTAATTTCTTTGGTTCTGTCATAAAGATTTTACATACATTCACCTTATTAAACATTCACAAAAAGATTCTTTATGAAATTTAAAATTGGAATGTCTTTGGATCAATCAGGGTGGGATAAATGAACAACACAAGAAAATTCAATTTTTTTTCTTCTAAAACTGCCTCTAAATTAAATGTGAGACTTTTACATTCTTGCAAATTCATGACGCTTGATTTTCACTCTTATTATTTAACAATCAAATATTTTAGAAATTTCGATGAATATGTTTACAAGTATTTTTTAAAGTCAATTTCGCAGTTTAAGTTCTTACTGGGCAATGAAAATTTGTTCAAAATATGAGAATAAATACACTTAATTTCATCTTTGTATGTTTCTTTATGATATTTTTTAATCATTTATGCGTAAATTTGTGTTTCCAATTTCAACACACAAATTGATTTTTTTCCCGATTTTGTGGTTTATTTGACGCAGGACAGGAGATTTTTGTCCTTAAGACGTACACTAAGAAAATATGCAAGTGGCACTTGGTTGATTGAGCCCTTAAAAAAGAGATGCAAGTGCATGATTTGATCTTCAAAATGGATGTTGGTTGGTGTTGGTGAGTTCGGGGAAGAAGCCAACCCTATTTATTTTTTTTTTTTTTTTTTGGAAAGTATGATGATCGATCATTCAAAGTTTACGTTGTGTTCTGTACAATTAAGTTTATCAACATATGTAATTTTTTATAGTATAGCTACTCTTGGTTATTAGTAAGTTTTATAGTAAAATGTTCCTATTCTCGTAATAACTATTAAACTGTGGGAATATGTATTATGAACAAATTTCAATGTTCATAAATCAATGTTTATGCAAAAAATAAGTCAAAGTAAAATAGTAATATACTAAATGATTTTGATTTAAAAGATCTTTATCTCGCAAACTCTCTGAAGTGATGTCCTCTTTTAGTAACAGCGGTATTTTTTAAAATCTCTACTTAAAATGAGAATTTGTTGATACATAAAATTTAATGTTCATAATTAATTGTGTCTTTCTAAATTTGGTATTGTTAGATAGTATGAAGACCCATTTCGTCTATGTCACTACAAAAGAAATAATTACACAAGACAATCAAGATCTCGAACATCTTCAAATTCAAGATGTATGATGCAACATTATGTTTTACTGAATTTTATGAAAAATAATTTGAATTCTTTATTCTGGATAATTATATCTTTCAATGGTGACCAGTTTGGTTGTGCCTTTAGTTTTCCTCAAATAGAACGAGAATGTAATCTCATATTTAGGAAATTTTAAAATCAAAATTCTTCATAGTGAGCTTGAAGAATGAAAAAATAGGGAAGCATTTGTTGGTGAAGTTGTCCTTATTACTGACACAAGAATTAGTTCATGCTCCTCGCTTTTCCAAAGAAAATGTCACCATTGGTAACTTTTATATTTTTTTTTTGTACAGTGTTGAGGGTTTCATTTATTTTATTTTTTTCATGAAAGGAAGAGAGATATGAAAAAGATTTTACTTATAACTTGATAAGATATGAAAAAGATTTTACTTATAACTTGATAAGCATTAAATTATGGGAAGATGAAACGAAGAATTGAGGAAATGACCAAATTAAGAATTTAAACTATCCACCAACTCTTTTCAATTGCACATCCATTATAAATTTTAGTTAAATATTTTTTCATGTTCTTTTTTGTGAATAATTTCAATTGTCTTCTTTTCTATTTATGAATCGTGTATCTTTTGTTTTGTTTTGTAGTTAGATCAATGTACTACGTGGATGATTTTTTTTTCACCTAATATCATCTTTGTTATGCATTTCTATCCACTATTGTTACATTCATCCTAAAAGGTAATATCTGCATAAATCTTCTCATAATTTGGTATTAAAAAAAATTAAAAAATGCTTGATTTTGAGGCCATGGCTTAAAAAACTAACATTCATTTTAACGTTTAGTATTCTCCTAAAATGTTTGCACTCATGATTTTCTAACAAATTTGAAGCAATTTTTGGTGTAATTTTTATTCCTTTACGATTTTCAATTTTAGTCCATTTTTACATTATCTTTTTTTTTTTTCCATTTTTGGTCCAAAATGGTAAAAATTGTGAGCAAAATGTACAAAGACCATTGAATGATATTCTTCATGTTGGAGAATTTGCATAAAAAAAACATTTTCTAGTGCGAAAGTAAACAAAAAATAGAAAAAAAATGGATGAAATTAGAGGGTGGACAAGAAGGCATCATATATAAATGAAGTCTAACTAACCAAAAATTTGGGAAGGTTCCTACAAAATCTTGCTGAAGGAAATTTGTTAGTAAAAAATCTAAAAAATTCAGGATGATGTTCGACGAGTTGACTAATCTAAAATGGGCACTGACTCAAAATTGATAGTTGCTCACCAAGTATTCGATAAATTATTTAATTAAACAAAAGTTACACCAGCCTTTATGATTTTTTGTTAATCTATTTTTTAGAGTTTTGGAGTTGCATGTTATTTGGTTATTATTTTCATTTGAAGGTTTAAAATTTAAGATGACATGTGCAACACAACTAAATGCACTTTAGATATTTATTGATTTCCTTTGTTTGGTATTTTTTTATAATTTAAATTAAAATATAATGCATGGTAATGCATGAGTTTAAAATTATAATTATAACTTATACAATATTATCAAATATTTATTGAAATAATATTTTAATAAAATGAATACAACAAACATTGAACCAACATGATATACAATTGTATATATATTTGTTGGTTCAGGTGCAAACGAGTCTTACACGTGTATGGGGGGAGAATACACGTGTTCAGTGATTTTTAAAACTTTTTCTTCACTGAGGTCAGATGGGTCAGGTTATCCTGATATTTTTGCCCTGAGAAACACAAATTGCCCTGAGTCAAAGTCTACTGAGACAATGATCCTGAGCAGCTTTCAAAAGCTTCAGATTAGCCCAATTGATCCTGGATTTATTAGAGATCCTGAGGAGCTTGGATCAGATAATTATCTTACTGAACACTCAGTAGAGTTAGTTCAGTTTGGTAACTATCTGTTCTAGCTACTCAAGTGTGCGGAAAGGTTGGCCCTAAGTTTATACTCATTTTAGCTTTGCTGAACCTTTCTTCCTTTTAATAAAACAGTGATTAAGGCTGTGATCAATTTGATGCAAGTTAAGTGGATTGGTTCCAACTGAATATCAGTAAAATCAGCTTTCAGTGAAAAACATACAACAAATATAATGCAGTACAAAAAGCAAACAACACAGCAATTATAGTGGTTCAGAGACTCAAGCTCCTACGTCCACTCTCTCTGATCTTCAGAGAAATTCCTTAACCACTTCCTAAAGCTTTCAAAGCTAACTCCATCAGAGCTTACTCACTTTTCTACTTTGAGTTTTTCGGGCCGACTCACCGCAAATTTTACTAACTCAACACACACGAAGTTTTTGACTACCACAAGTAGCTTACTAACTTCTTTCTAGAGTTTTTCGGGTCGACTAACCCGCAACTTTTACTCACTCTTTACAACTCTAACTCACCAACAAAATACACACACTCAAACTACCTTATCAAAGGATTTGGGTTTGGGTTGGTTTCCAACTAGGGTGAGATATCCTTTACAATAAGAACAAATACAAAGGCTAAGACATCTCTACTAAGCTTTGGATATTTCTATCAATCTAGGCTTAGTGAATGAGCTCTCTTCAATGTGAAACACTTGGGAAATTCTAGGGTTTTCGAGTGCTTCAATTTGCAAGAATACGAATGAGCTCTTGAGTTGCTTGAAATTTTCCGTAACCTCTCAATGGTGAAGGTCACCGGTATTTTATAGCAACTTCTCCAAGGTCACTCTTTGAAAAACTATCCGTTGGAAGAGATAGCATCAAGAGTTTCCTCTTCTGGTTATTGATGAACGGCTATTTTTAGGGTTTGAACACTCCCTTGCATGTTTTAGGAAATATGCAGCCATGTGGCCAATCATCAACTTCTGTGAACTGGAAGATATCGATCGACATTTCTTCAAATGAGATGTCGCCAGGTGTCAAGATAACACAGTGTTGTTGCCTCCTCATTGGTTGAAATCTTTGTTTGAGCAGAGACAAACAAACGACTTTTTGCCCTTGATCTGATATGTTCCTTAATGTCCACAAATGTCTAACATTCTGTTTGTTTGTACTAGAAATGAACATAACACTATTTCATTAAGATAGTGGTTCAGGGTCCTTTTTGTTAAGTACACAAACAGTCTTCAGGATCTTCGGGTCTTCAGGATTCTCCTGATTCTTCAGAGTCTTTAGGATCTTCTGATTTGGTTCATCTGATCAGTTCTTCTGTATTTCTGATCAGGTCTTCTGGGTCTTTAGTAACTAAAGTCCTGATCTATATCTACTGACTATACATGGTGCAGATAATCTTGATCCCTAGCATCTATTGAAACCTGATCCTGATTGTATTTTATCAAGATGTCCTGATACATGTCATACTCAGGGGTTTTGGGATCTAATCAAAATCTTTATTAAATTCATCTCCCAACAATTTCCCCCTTTTTGATGATGCCAAAACCATCTTGTTACAAATATGCGAACACAATAGAAATAAACCTATCATCTAATCAGGTTTTAATTCCTATACAAGATAAGGGTTATAAAGGCAACCATCAACCATGAATCAGTAAGATAATGAGATATTATCTTTTCAGAACAAAAACCATCAGTAGAGTTTTCATTAATCAGAAAGTTAAGTACATGATACAAAGTTGATCCTACTCTACTGAAAATCAAAAGAAATGAAAAGATACATCATTCTTCATCAGATTCAATCTCATCAGCTGGAGAGTTGAGATTGAACATTCCATAGTATCTTTTCTTCAGCTCCTCTCTCTCCTGAATGGTCCTTGCATCATTTCCTGTCAGCTCCAAATAATTGGCTTGATCCACAAAGTCTGCATGAATGAAGTCGAAGTTGAACATCCCGTTCTTGAACTTGGGTGGAGGGTACTTCATCTGTCCTGGAGCTTTTAACTGATATCCCAGTGTGTCAAACAAATTGAACCATTTCTAACACATATCAGTGAAATTCCTCAAAAGATATGCAATAAATGCATCATCTCTGTCAGCAATAGGACGAGGCCAAACTTGCAGCACATCATAATTGAACATAAATTCTCTCTTGGCAAGCTCTCATCTATCATTCATCTCAATAGGCATCCACTTATCAGTATGGGGCCATTGCCTCTTCCTTTGTTTTGTGCCTCTCCTCCTTAGGACAAATCTCTGGAATCCTCCCCGATCCTCTTCGCATCCTCTCTGGCTTTTCTGGTCATCTCTGATCCTGACACAGAAACTGCATCTTTTCTTCTCTTTTCAGCTTCAATCATCTTCACTGAATTGTGCTAATCCCAGTTCAGTCTCTTGGAGGCCACATCATATTCACCAAATCCCTCCTTGAAGAGTTCATCGGTTTCAGATTCTTCACTTCTATGTGCCTCAACCTCAGAGAAATCCCCGGATAATCTCCTTCTGATTGGCTTATCTGTAGCAGTGATCACTTGAAATTTTCAGGAATAGGAATCAGGACACCATGAGCCTCTCCCATCTTGCTTGACTCATGAGCCATCTGTCTTTTAGCTCGTTCCTGAATGACTTCAGCAGCAGCCTCAGGATTTATAGATATTTCAGGTTGTTTCCTCTTTTCTTTGGATATAATGACTTCTTCCTGAGTCAGTAATCTCCCTTCAATTGATGGCAGCTGTGTGAGCATATCATAACTTACCCCCTTTTTTGGCATCATAGTCAGCCAATATCTGAGAGAGAGTTCTGTCCATGTGTAGCTACTCACGTCCAACTGACCGAAGTTCAGCAGCAATATGTAAATTCTCATCTTGAAGTCTCTGCAAAGACATTCAAACCCTATTGTTATATCCTCAAAGAAGACCACCATAAAGTAGCTCAGATCTTGGTCATGAGTGAAGAACTCATTTCCTCAACAGTTGTTCTGATAAATTCCTCAGTTCTTGTTTTCATCAACTCTTCCAACATCTGAGTCCTCAACACAAATTTCTTCTCCATCTCCTCTAACACATCCTTAGCTACATTTCATATACTAGCATTCATCGCAGTAAACTTATTATCAATGGATGTAGATAATGAAGTTACCTGATCAGCATTCACCATAAATGTGTTTAGCAATTCAACCAACTTGCTTTGAGAAGTTTGTGCCTCAGCAATCTTTGACACTTCATCCACTAGAGGCTCGAGCTTAGCAATCTGATCAACAATAGGCTCCAGCTTGGTTAACTTCTCTAAGACTGGTGTCAGATCAACAGTTGTTGGAATGGGAATTTCAGCATCTGTCTGCACCCCTGAATCAGTCATTTCTATAATCTCCACAGTAGGCTCCAAAGGGTACTGGATAGTCTGACCAAAAGTGACCATCTGCAAGGGCGGAACATCCTGAGTTTGTTCCCCCTGAAGTGTAGCTTCGACACTTGATTCAGCAGCTTTCCTCTTCTCTTCAAGAATATCTTTCTCAGTCTTGTCCTGATCATCTTTATCCTGACTCCCTTCTCCACCTTCAGCCTGAGTGGCTGGCTCTCTCTCAACAATCTTCTTCAGCACGAGTTGGTCAAACTCTGCTGACTTTATCCTGAGTCTTCTCTTCCCCAGCCCTGAGAAGGCATCAAGCTCCACCACCTCCTCAGCCTAATATTTTTTACCTCTGAAGTTGCCAATCCTGAGCATCATAGCAAACGACTGATTGACAATCAACATTGCGGTCTTCAGTCTGAAAAACATATCCTGAAGATCAGGATATTTCTCCAACACTGGATATTTGTCTAACACAAATCTTTCAGCCTTCAGCCTCCACTCTTTCTCTTCAGCCTCACCTTTCCTGAGTTCAGGACCAGGTGCCTCCTCTTCAGAGCTAGAATGAGCCTCTAAAGGAATGGAAATATATGGCTCTGAGGGTTGTGTGGGTGGGATGGTAGTTTGGCTTTCTTCAACAGGTTTTTTAGAACATGTGAAGATCTCTAGGGTTATCATGTCATCGCCAATACTGGTACCTAGTACCTCAGTAAAGACTTCTTCCTCACCTCCTTCAGTACTTCTCTAAACAGTTTCTGTCGCAGTTGCCTAAGAGACAGCTTTAGCAAGGGTATCAAGAGGGGATTTTACTCCTGACTCTTGTTCCCTAATGGTTCTAAGTTTCTTTTTCTTCCTTTTCTTCTGCTCTTCCTGAGCCTTCTTTGTCTCTCCAATCTCCCTTTTTACCCGAAGAAGATCAAGTGATTTCTTCCTTCTTTCTTCTGTCCCTGATGCCTCAGTTTGTTTTACTGAAGTTGTCCTTTCAGGTTTTTGGACAACATTAGCAATAACCACATCATCCTGATCTGAGCTTGAATCATCCTGTTATTCAGGTTCCTCCTGAACCATCGAGCCTTGACTTCCTGAAGGAACTTGCCTTTTCCTTTGTGGTTTTCCTTTCCTGAACATGACTCGATTCCAGGAAAATTCAACCCCAGTCATTAAGAACAAATTGTCTCTAGACAAAGTTTCAATCAAAAAACTGATCTTCGTTCCAAATAAGACTTTCCCGCTCTTGGTGAATGCACCCTTTGCAAACTTCAGCTTCCGATTCTGGTGAAGAATGCAGTCCACCAAGAACTTCAACCAATTGAAGTCCATATATGATGAATCCTCTATCGCAGCCATGAGCCTCAACTTATTCCGGATCACCTGCTCCAGACTTCCAGAAGTGCTCATCAAGCACTTTGCCACAATATCGATTAACACCCTGTACTTTGGCTTCAAGCACCGTTTGTGCAGAGCTCCCTTCAACTCCACATTTGATTCTGCAAAACGGTCAAGAATTTCTTGCTCTCTTCTGGACATGTATTCAGCTGGATCTTCTCCGCAACTATTGAGCTGGAAAACGGCATTAATCTCATCAAGAGATAATTTCACCTCTTTGGTGCAAATTGTCTCTGCCTTGGATTTCGCATATGATCCAAAACTCAATTGCGACACAAGTAAACCTCTTTCACCTTCTCGAAGATTCACAACAAACTGTAATACCTCTAATGAAAGTTCATTTTCTGGCATATTACTTACCAGAAGAGATAACTTAGCCATTCGCAGCATATTGAGTGCCTCTTTCTCAACCTGCGAAGCTTTGTTTTCGATCATGGCCACCACATGCTCGAAGTAAGGCTTCTCCATCTCCGCTAGATTCTTGATCATGGCATAGCTTGGGAATTCCATTGTTTAAGATGATTTTTGGATAGGGTATTCGAGGGTTTTGGAATTTTGAAGATTTGAAGATTTGAAGGTTTAAGGGTTTTGGGAATTTTGATCGTTTAAATGTGAGAAATAAATGATTGAGGTCTAAATTTTTGGTTTATATATGATCTGTGAAATAAAGATCAACGGTTGTGATTAAATCTCGAAAATATAATGAATGATTGAGATTTAACCGGATTTTGAGGAGAAATTTGAGAGTATGACTATTTTTGGCTATTTTTCTGGACAATAGGCAAGTAGCAGTTTATAGGTTGACAAATGGACGATTCTCGGAAATTGAGGCGACTGTTCGTCTTTTTCAGTCAAAAACATTCCCGCTTTAAAAGTTCAGACCTTTTGTCATTTAATTCAAAATGATTACTGAGTAATCCTTTGCATTATAAATGCTACTGAATTTAATGCATGTATCAATATAACTTCAGGATTATTAGAATACATAAACCTTACTGAATATTGATCTTGACAAAATTTCATCCTGAGTCTCAGTTTCCATCCTGAGAGAATTTTGTCATGAGTTATTTCCCTGAATATGCACCTGAAGGACTTCTCCCTTCCGTGAAATTCATTCACCTGGATCCAACATCCCTAACTCTACTGATAGTTCCTGAAATCTTGATTCAGCCAAAGGTTTAGTCAAGATATCAGCCCTTTGTTTATCAGTATGAATTTTCTCCATTCTGGTGTCCTTCTTTTCAACATGATCTCTAATGAAGTGATGTTTGATATCAACATGCTTACATCTGGTGTGCAACACTGGATTTTGTGTAATAGCAGTTGCACTATTATTATCACAAAATATAGGTACTTCATTGGCTATAATCTTATAATCCCTTAATTGTTGTCTGAGCCAAAGAATCTGTGCACAACAGCTTCCTGCAGCCATGTATTCAGCTTCAGTAGTACTGGTTGCTACTGAGGTATGTTTCCTTGAAAACCATGATATCATTTTACTTCCAAGAAATTGACAAGTTCCTGTGGTAGATTTTCTATCAATTCTACATCCTCCATAATCAACATCTGAATAACCAGTTAATTCAAGGTTATCATCAGTTGGATACCATAATCCTCTATTCACAGTGCCTTTAAGATATTTCAGAATTTTTTTGGCAGCCTCCATGTGACTAGCCTTAGGATTAGTTTGGTATCTTGCACATATCCCAACAGCAAATGTTATATCAGGCCTACTTGCAGTGAGATATAGCAATGATCTAATGATCCATCTATAATCAGTGTGATTTACTGATTTGCCTTCAGGATCAGGATCCATCTTGTAGTTAGTATTCATAGGAATTCTAACTGCATTGCAATTCTGTACACCATACTTAGCAATCAGATCTCTGGTGTATTTTACTTGATTGATGAAGATTCCTTCCTTAGTTTGTTTCACCTGAAGTCCAAGAAAGAAATTCATCTCCCCCATCATGGACATCTCAAATTTTCCTTTCATCAGAGTAGAAAACTTTTCACACAACTGATGATTTGGAGATCCAAATATGATGTCATCCACATAAATCTGAACAAGTAAGATATATTTTCCATCTTCTATCCTGAACAAAGTTCTATCAACAGTTCCTTTGATAAAACCATGGTCAGTAAGAAACTGAGAAAGGGTATCATACCATGCTCTAGGTGCTTGCTTAAGACCGTACAAGGCTTTCCTGAGTCTGTAAACTTGGTCATTCTGTCTGAAACCAGGAGGTTGTTCCACATAAACCTCTTCCTTAAGCACACCATTCAGAAATGCACTTTTCACGTCCATCTGATAGACTGTGAATTTCATGTGGGCAGCATATGCAAGAAACAATCTGATGGCTGCTAGTCTTGCAACAGGTGCAAAGGTTTCATCATAATCCAAGCCTTCTTCTTGAGAATAACCTTGTGAAACTAGCCTTGCCTTTTTTCTCACAATGTTGTTGTTTTCATCTCTCTTGTTCTTGAACACCCACTTAGTTCCAATCACATTGTGTCTCTTAGGTCTGTCCACTAGCCCACAAACTTTATTTCTTGTAAACTGATTCAGCTCCTCTTGCATAGCAATAATCCAGAATGAATCTTGAAGAGCTTCTTCAATTTTAGTAGGTTCTTTTTCAGATAGGAAGCAGTAGAATAGAACACTTTCTCCATGGAACCTTCTTGTTTTAACACCTTCTGATGGATCACCCACAATCTGACTTGTAGGATGACTATCCAACCATTTTCTCCTGAATGTTCCCCCTTCAGTAGTATCCTCAACATCAGAAATGTTAGGTTCAGGTAATTCATCAAATTCAGGGAACAACAGAAAAGGAGGAAGGGAATCATCTTCCTCGGGGGAAATTCTATTCAGAACATTGTCAGAGACATTTGTTCCCCCTTAGTTGATAGATTCATAGTTTGCCTCAGATGTGACCACATCTTCATTGGCATTACATACCTGAGTCTGAACTAGTGTATGTTCAGATTGGTCAGCTTCAGTGTGTTGGCTTTCCTTCAGTGGAGAATTTCCATCTGAGTCTCACCATCCTGAACTTCTTTGTCTGAGTCTGATTCACTCCATTCATAAAAAGTGATAGACTTCTTCTTTTCAGGTTCAGATGATGTTTTATCATTCTTTTTCAGGTTAAATCTGGTGATTCTCTTGGTCAGTTCTCCTGAGTCTTGTTCCTGTTTCCTCTAAACACAAGTAGACTCATAAAAAATAACATGAGGTGTTTCTTCCACAATAAGAGTCCTACAATTTGTAAACTCGAAGCTTTTTTCTCGACTTGAGAATATCCTAAGAATATCCCTTCATCAGCTTTGCTATCAAAAGTTTTCAATTGATCTTTACCATTATTGTGTATGAAACACTTGCAACCAAACACACGAAAGAAAGAAACAAGAGGCTTCCTTTCATTCCACATCTCATAAGAAGTTTTTCCTTGATTCTTGGTCAGCATGAATCTGTTCCGAGAGTAGCATGCGGTGTTGATAGCTTCAAATTTCAAAATCTCTTAGGAATATCACTTCAAAGAATCATTGTTCTTGCAGCTTCTTTCAGAGTCCTATTTCTTCTTTTAGCAACATCATTATGTTGTGGGGTCCTTGCAGCTGATGTTTCATGAGCTATTCCATTTGCTACACAATAATAAGATATAATATGGTTGATAAATTCAGTTCCTTTATCTGATTTGATTTTGACCACACTCAGATTCTTTTCAAGATTGAGTCTTTTTTCAAGAGTTCAGCAGATTTTTTGTTCGAGTCTCTTTCTTTTCATCGAGTAAGAATATGACCAATGTGTATCTAGAGTAGTCATCAACTACCACAAGTGTATATTTCCTGCCATTAGTGCTCACAGGTGTCACTGGACCAAAGAGATCCATATGTAACAGTTGTAATATTCTCTCAGTAGAAACATCTACTTTGCTTTTGAATGATGATTTGATTTGCTTTCCTTTCTGACAAGCATCACATACATGATCTTTACTGAACACTTCATTGGGTAACCCTCTCACAAGTGTTAATCTTGGAAGTTTGTTCAGGGTTTTGAAGTTTAAGTGATTCAGCCTTTTATGCCACAACCAATTGGTATCAGTAGAACTTTTTGCAACTAAACATGTATCTTTAGGAGTTGAACTCCATTCAACAAGATACACATTTCCCTTTCTAGTACCAGTCAGTAGAATTTTCTGTAAAGCATTGTCTTTCACATAACATAAGTTCTTTGAGAACTTAACACTGAATCCTTTGTCACAGAATTGACTGATAGAAAGCAAATTATGCTTTAAACCAGACACATATGAAACACCATGGATATGAACGTAATCAACTTCAAGAGTTCCATATCCTTAATCTCATTTTGTCCTTTGGAGTTGTCTCCAAATGTAACTGAGGGCCTTTTTTTTGCTCAACATACCAAGTGAGTAATTGTTTATATCTGTCATATGTCTTGAACATCCTTCGTCGAGATACCATACAAACAGAGCCAATTCATTTCTACTCATCGGCTATGTTGTCTTCATTCAAATCCCAAAGGTTCTTTTCCTTCAATTCAAAAATAAATTCAGTCTTAGGTACCCATTTGGTGTAGAGTCCTACAAGGTTAGCTGTACCTTTTGGAATCCAAATCTGACTGACAACTCTAATTACTTTAGAGTGGCTGATTTGTCTTCCATAAACATCAACATACACATTCACCACCCCTAGGTGCCTTGGCAAGACACAATGTATGAGTGTCCAAGTTCAATACTTTAGCATGAACATGAGCCTTTGAGTTCTTCTTGGGTTCAGCCTCTTGTTCCAATGCTTTGGCCTTGGTGCGGTGGTCTCTCTCTCGGCCGACTTGGGTTCAGAAACCTTTACCCTTAGGCAAGTGGGGTTTAGGGGTTACTGTCTTCAAATTGTGGTCTTCAAAGTCGAGGACTTGGTCTTTCAATTGAGAATATCTCTCGAAAGTGTTTTTTCTTGAAAATTCCTCGATGGTTTCAAGGCAGATCTCTTTAGGTTGGTATTCTTAGCCCGAGGCTTTTTGAAGCATCGGGTTCGAAAATTTTCCTATCGAAAGTGTTCAGTTTTCTAGCTTTTCCCGAGGTTTGGGCTTTCTTCCCGAACCTTTTTTTTTGAAACCATAGGTCCTTTTACCCTTGTCTAAAACTCGGTTCGTTCTCAAAGAGGAAGATTAGATGTCACCGGTTTTACAAAGATATCTTGGTGCTACTAGAAGCAAGATTCAAGACCTTGTGAGGTTCCCCTAGATTATATCCCAATCCGGCCATTATAGTTGCAGGTGTCTTTGATAACTCAATTTCATCTATTACTTTAGATGCGTGAATTCAATAGAGCTAACTTTTTCTCAAGACTATCCTCACATTTCTTTAGAGTTTCATGCTTTCAAAGAGGTCATTGAACTCGATCTCGATAAAATTTTGAATCTCCTCGGATTTTCTAATTTTTCATTCGGGATCTCTATCACCTTTTTTTTTTTCTCGAGAGTTGTACTTTCGTAACATCCAAGTTCATCAAGAGTTCCCATCAATTGAGAAATGATCTCAAAGATTATTAGAGTCTTTCCACTTTTGATTCTCATTCAATTTCTTTGTAATACGAATAGTCCTTCATAAGATTCTCAAAAGAATCCATCAGTCAAAAGTTTCAACAAGTGTTCTGAGATGAACTTGATGACTCGGGTATTTGTGTAGGAGCAACAACAGAGATAGAAGAATTTACCTCCTCCACAGCAACAAGACAGACATCATCACTGTCACTATCTGAGAATATCTCATCTGAAGAATCGAACCTTCTTATGTTTTCCATTCCATAAAGAATGTTCTTCCTCTTCTGTAATCATAGCTTTCTTGCTGGAGATCTTCCTGTCTCTCTTGGCTTGTCTCTCCTTTCTTTCTTTAGCACTTAGCTCAGGACAGTCATATTGAAAGTGACCTTTCTTCTGACAGTTATAGCATCTGTTGGCATCATCATCCTGATCACTTTCCTCCTTTGTCTTGGAGTCCTTCTTTTTGGATGAGGATCCTTCAGCTTTGTGGTCCTTTCTTTTCTCAGTGAATCTGTCCTCAGCCTCTGAGTTATTCCTGTTCTTGTACCTGTGGTTCCTGTAATATTTCTTATATTTCTCATATCTGCTATTAAGTCTTTCAAACCTCCTTGCCATCAGTACTAGCTTATCCTCTTGCTCATCCTGATTTTTGGCAAGTGAGTTCTCAGACTCTCTAGATTTACAGGATTTCTCTTTGGCTTTGAAAGCCACATTCTTGCTGGATGAAGAATCATCTATGCTGTCAGATTTCTTAGTTTTCTTGTCAATCACAAACTCATAAGCTTTAAAGTCCTTTTCAGAGAAAACTTATTGGTATGGCATGGAATCAATATTTTTGGTGTTTTCAATCACCACAAAGATGTATATCCCATTTCTTAGATAATCCTCTAAGAATTTTCATTAATATTTGAACTTTTTTTAAAATACTTTCTCTCTGTGGGTATTTTTTTTCCCCAAGAGCATTTAGATCATTCATAATGGTAGTGAATCGACTTCCGCATTTGTCAATGGATTCACCATCTTCCATTTCAAAGCTATCAAACTTTCCAATAGCAAATGTAAAGTTTGTTTTCCTTAATATGATTTGTGCCTTGACACATAAACAAAGTGTGTCCCATATTTCTTTTGCGGTTTCACAAAAATGAGAGATCATCCCCATAACACCATCATCAATAGTGCTATACTGAGTATCTTTAGCAATGTAGTCCAGATTGACTAACTTTTCTCATCATGAGTAAGTTGGTCATCGCTTTGGAAATTCATCTCGGGATCATTCCTCTCAAAGACGTTGATTCGGATTCACAACAAATATATTTGAATGGTCCTTCGTAAATCACTCTCCACATTCTTTCTTTCATGTTTGGAATACGATGAATTGCATTCTCGGTCTCCATAGGTCATAGCTTCTCTCAACAGAGAACATAGGAAGTTTCTTAGAAGGCATGATGATGAGCCTTGTAAGATATCGAAGAATAAAATCTATTCAAGAGACCACCAATGTCTTTCAAAGAATAAGACTATGGTTACCAAAGCAAGTGGTCAAAATGAACCAACGCTCGATACCACTTGTTGGTCCGGTGCAAACGAAGTCTTACACGTGTATGGGGGAATACACGTGTTCAATGATTTTTAAAACTTTTTCTTCATCGAGGTCGATGGGTCGTTATCCCGATATTTTTGCCTCGAGAAGCACAAATCGCCTCGAGTCAAAAAAATCTCATCGAGACAATGATCTTGAGCAATTTTTTCGGAAGCTTCAGATTAGCCAAATCGATCCTCGAATTTATCAGAGATCCCGAGGAGCTTGGATCGATAATTATCTTCTTGAACACTCAAGAGAGTTAGTTCAATTTGGTGACTATCTGTTTTTCTAATTTACTCAAGAATAAAAGCGGAAAGGTTGGCCCTAAGTTTATACTGCTTTTAGCTTTTATTTAACCTTTCTTCCTTTTAATAAAACAGTGATTAAGGTTGTGATCATTTGATGCAAGTTCAGTGGATTGGTTCCAACTGAATATCAGTAAAATCAGCTTTTAGTGAAAAACATGCAACATATATAATGCAGTACAGAGAGCAAACAACACAGCAATTATAGTGGTTCAGAGACTCAAGCTCCTATGTCCACTCTCTCTGATCTTCAGAGAAATTACTTAACCACTTCCTAAAGCTTTCAGGCTAACTCACTGTAGCTTACTCACTTTTCTACTTTGAGTTTTTCGGGCCGACTCAATCAGAAACTTACTAACTCAAACACACACAAGTTTTCAAAGGACTACCACAAGTAGCTTACTTAACTTCTTCTAGAGTTTTCGGGTCGACTAACCCCGCAGTGATGGGTTTTACTCACTCTTTACAACTCTTACTCACCAACAAAACACACACACTCAAACTACCTTATCAAAGGGTTTGGGTTTGGGTTGGTTTCCAACTAGGGTGAAATATCCTTTATAATAAGAACAAATGCAAAGGCTAGGATATCTCTACTAAGCTTTGGATATTTTTATCAATCTAGGCTTAGTGAATGAGCTCTCTTCAATGTGAAACACTTGGGAAATTCTAGGGTTTTCGAGTGCTTCAATTTGCAAGAATATGAATGAGCTCTTGAGTTGCTTGAAATTTCCCGTAACCTCTCAATGGTGAAGGTCAGTGGTATTTATAGGCAACTTCTCCAAGGTCACTCTTTGAAAAAATATCCGTTGGAAGAGATAGCATCAAGAGTTTCCTCTTCTAGTTATTGATGAACGACTATTTTTAGGGTTTGAACACTCCCTTGCATGTTTTAGGAAATATGCAGCCATGTGGCCAATCATCAACTTCTGTGAACTGGAAGATATCAGTCCTAACATTTCTTCAGTGAGATGTCACTTTCTGTGTCAGTATAGTACAGTGTTGTTGCCTCCTCATTGGTTGAAATCTTTGTTTGAGCAGAGACAAACAAATGGCTTTTTTCCCTTGATCTGATATGTTCCTTAATGTCCACAAATGTCTAACATTCTGTTTGTTTGTACTAGGAATGAACATAACACTATTTCATTAAGATAGTGGTTCAGGGTCCTTTTTGTTCAGTACACAAACAGTCTTCAGGATCTTCGGGTCTTTAGGATTCTCCTGATTCTTCAGAGTCTTCAGGATCTTCTAATTTGGTTCATCTGATCAGTTCTTCTGTATTTCTGATCAGGTCTTCTGGGTCTTTAGTAACTAAAGTCCTGATCTATATCTGCTGACTATACATGGTGCAGATAATCCTGATCCCTAGCATCTATTGAAACTTGATCCTGATTTTATTCTATCAAGATGTCCTGATACATGTCATACTCAGGGGTTTTGGGATCTAATCAAAATCTTTATTAAATTCATCTCCCATATATTTAAAAATACATAAAAAATTATAGATTAGAATAAAAAATGTAAATATATTGCAAATATACAATATTAAAAAATGGTATAAAAATGTTTTTTTTTTCTTTCTTTAACTTTCACTAATTCTGATTTTAGTCCGCTAACTTTTTTCAATTTTAGATATAGTCCCTTAAGTTTACCAAATTCAATTGTTTAACCTTGAGCTAGCTAAAATAGGTTTACCAAATTCAATATTTTGGTCCTTAATTTTAACTGGCTAATAGGACGAAAAAGTTGAATTTGGTCCTTAATTTCTTTCCATGTTGATTAATTTTTCTTTTCCATTTTCAATTATATTTTTATTTATTTTGTTGGATTCAATATGATATGATAGTAATTGCAATTTCCTATAAATTGAGATTAATATTCAGGATTATAATAATCACAATGTTTCTTTCTTTTTTTGCCCATTTTTTCCCAATTACCTAAAGAATTCATTTATGCACAAAAGTTTAGTCAAGTGCAAGTTCTTTATAATAAGATGTCTATTTGAGACTTAAAAAAAGTCTCGATCTGATTTTAGGTATTCAAGACTAATTACTTTGGTTCCGTCATGAAAAATGTTCATACTATTCACCTTATTAAGTCTTCACAGAAAGATACTCCAAGAAATCTACAATTGAAAAGTATTGGAATCAATCAAGGTTGTAGAAATGAACACAAATATTCATATATGCATATATTTTTTTAAATATTCCTCTAAGATAAACATGAGACTTCTAAATTCTTGCAAATTCATGACACTTGATTTTAACTCTTATTGTTGAACAACCAAATATCTTGGAAGTTTCTATGAATCTATTTACAAGCTTTTCTTAAAGTCGATGTTCACACCTTGAGGTTTTTATTGGACAATGAAATGATTTAAATTGCTTCAAATTTGAGAATAGATATACTTAATTTCATCTTTGTATGTTTCTTTCTTATTTTATAATCATGTATGTGTCAATTTGTGTTTTCAATTTCAATACATAACTTGATGTTTTCTTTTTTCGATTTTGTGGTTTATTTGCCACACGGATCGGAATTTTTTGGTTTTTCAAAGACTAAGAAAATATTCAAGTTACACTTGGTTGGTTGGTGCCCATGAAAAGGAGAGGCAAGTGCACGGTTTGGTCTCCAAAATAGATGTTGGTTAGTGAGTCTGCAATTCTATGTTTGTCATTCCAATTAATGTTACCAAAATATTAATCATGATAGTCATCTTGCCGAGCTTTTGATTTGAGATTGATCTCATTATGTAGGACGAAGCTCCCATGATAAATAGATATTATATTGAAGCTCTTGATACTACTTTGAAGGATATTATGCAGTTGGTCGATCCGTTATATTTTGGATTACATTTTTGGTGATAAGACTGTTGTGTTTGGAGACGATTCTAACAGATATTGCAGGTTATTCCAAAAGGAATGATGCATGATATTGTTCATGATACAATAAGTTCATCTCTGTTTTGGAAACGATTGTATCTCACTGAAACTTACAAGGAACATGCAGTTACAGAATTTGGAATCGGCTAATGGTTTACACAAATTGAGAGTTTTTTCTTAATTGGCTAACATCTATTGGAGATTGAAGTGCTGGATCACAAATTGAGTATGATTTTGATGTACAAATTCCGGATGATATTCTTTTTAGAGATAGTGAGATCTGATCGGTCCTATTGTTGATAGTATTTATCTTGATTTTAAGAACATGATGGACGATCACGATTATTGGCAGAACAGAGCAATTCTTAATCCTGTGTTGGATGTTTTTATGTCCATAAACAATCACATGATTCAGGTTAATGAAAATGAATCATGTACTTATTTGAGCTCTAATAATCCTTGTCTTGCTGATTTAAATGTTGATCATCTTTCTGATGTGCATACTGTTGAATTCTTGAATAGTCTAAAGTGTTTGGGTGTTCTTGATCATGAACTGAATCTTAAAATTGGAACACCTGTAATATTATTTATAAATATTGTCCACTCAAGGGGTTTGTACAATGCAACCAGGTTTGGACTTTTAATATTATCTTTTTAAAAAAAAAGTCCTCATCTTTTAAAGGTTGAATATGCATTAATTCATTAAATTTGTAGTGTTTTTTTTTTTCAGTATATAGGTTGGTTATTACGAGTATGAGTGATATAACTCTTGAAGTTAAGGTTCTAACGAAAAGTAATGCCGAATAGTTAGCTTTGATACCTAGACTTACGTTAACTTCTTCTGGTCATAGATTGTCATTCAAAATTTCAAGGGAGATAGTTTTCGTTGGTTGCTTTATATGGTATGTCTATATGTAAAAGTCAAGGACAATCGTTTTCTCATGTAGGAGAATTTTCGCAGAAGTTCGTTTTTAGTCATGGACAATTGTATGCAGTCTTTTCTAGGATAACAAACATCTAAGGTTTGGGTTCGAAGATCCTATTGTGTCATGAAGATATAATCGTGATTGTAGTATCACGAAAAATGTAATTTTTCATGAAGTTTTTAGGAATTATATAATCCTGTAATAATAAATATTCAAATGTCACAATTTTTTCATGACGTTTTATTTTTGTTAAAGTCCTTTTCATTAGGATTTTACAATATTAATTATTTGGATTATTATACATAAATGAATTATTATATTTTTTATAACATGAAAATATTAGATATCTTATATACGTAAATATATATTTTTGTGATTTTTTATATCATAAGCTATTTTTTGTAAATTTTCTAAATGTAATTTAGTATATATGTCAAAATTATATGTTTTTAAAATTAATCGATATTTTTATCATGAATATAAATATTACATTAATATTTGAACTTTGTTATAGATACATCATAACATTAATACAACAAATGTAAAAAAAAAATTGGGTTAATTGCAAAAAAAAATTATCATTAATTACAACATATCATTTTTTTTTCCATTGTAATTCAAGACATCAAATTTTAAAATTTTTCAATTTGAAAAGTTTGCCCATTTTCTGGCAACAATTAAATAATGTGGTTGATGTCCATGTAAGGTTCCACGACTGATGAATAAAATATTTTTTCCATTGTATTTTTTAACAAAAACAATATCTAAAAAAATGTGTATAAAATTTAGGAATAGAACCCCCAAACTCATCCTGGCAAGAAATAAGCTCTTATTATTTTTCCCAAAAACTTAAAAAAAAAAAAAATCGCTAAATCGTCCACCATATCGCAGCTCCAAATTCTTAAATATTTAAAAATCTTTTGGAGATATTAATTTTCTTAAAACTATATTTTCAAATTAGAAAATATATTTTATTCATCAGTCTTGGCATCCTCCGTGGAAATTTATGTCAACTTCGGCAGTCACGACACTTAATTATTGCCAAAAAAAATTAAAATACTTTGAATAGCATAACTTTAAAATGTGGTGTCTCGAATTGCAAAGAAAAATAATATGTTGTAATTGATTAAAAACTTAAAAATTGTGATATTTTTTCAATTAACCAAAAAAATATATATATATATATATATATATATATATATATATATATATATATAAAGTGAAGAATATTAATGAGATTAAATTTTTTGTAGTCCAGCAACTTTGTATCGTTTTAAAATTGATTTCGATTGTTTGGACTTTTTTTATTTTGGGTCTGGTAAATTTTCAAAAAATTGAAATTGATAATTTAACCTGTTGCGGCAGGTCACCAAATAGGTAAATGTCACATGTGTAATTATTTTTTATTTTTTTTAATTTTGTAGCATCATGTGGACTTTTTTAATTCTAATAATATTTTGGATCGGATTTAAATACAACATGAATATTAAAAGACAAAGCGAATAGAATTGGTTTACCAGGTCTAAACTGACCCGAAAATTTAAAAATAAATCAAAGTACACAAAAATCACTCTTCCTCCTTAAAATATACGCATAAAAATCCCGACCCGAAATTATTAGGACTAAAAAAATTTAGGTGACAATTCAAAATTAAAAGAAAAAATAAAATAATTACACAATTGATGATTGCCTGTTTGGTGATCTGCTGCAACAGGTTAAAGTACTAATTTTTTAAAAAAAATTAAAATTACAACACCAAAAAAAAAAGCATGATCAATCTTAAAACGAAATAAAATTATAATACTACAAAAAATTAATCTTAATATTAATTCTTCTTTTCAAAGAATTTTCTTTTACAGATCACATTGTTATGAATAAAATTAAATGTAATTTAAAAAATATTAAAATCTTAATTAATGATTATAAATATTATAACACGATGTCAAATATAAAATTTAAATTTTATATTAATACAAAATAATATTTTAACATCTAAAATGTTTGATAACAACAATGACCGTGCGTTAGCACGGGTGCAATACTAGTTAAACTTTATAAATTGACTTTCGTTCTATTTCATCATCAAAAATATAATTAGTTGTTTAGCCCATAATCGATGAGATAATAATGTTGAGATTAATTATTAATATTAATAAAACTTAACACAAATGTCCATACAAATTAAGTATTCCAATTTTAGGTATTTTTGGAATGGATAAATGCCTTCGAAGGCTTTATTTTAAAGTGATCCAATCCAATATTAAAATTATATTATTTCAATATACATATTTTTTTTGTAGGTAAAAGAACTTTTATTTCTAAAAGAACAGAGGACAAAGTGTCCAGTATGGGGTTTTACATCTTTACAGATTCACTAACAATTTAGAATTTTCCTGGGAAACTCTAACCAATCTAAAAAAGAATAATTACATAAGAGATGATATTTCGTCAAACATCAACTCCAAAATCTGCCCTTGATTTCCTCTATCACCTATTCAGATCAAAGATCTTTCCTTCAAAAATTTGTTTGTTCCTGCCCTTCCAAATATTCCACACAATACAATTCCATAAACTTGAAGCAAACATTTCACCTTTTTTACCAAGAAGCATCCCAACATGAGATAAGAAATGTCTTGAAATTTGATTATGTCCAACCCCTGAAACACCCAACCAATTATAGCAAGCATACCAAATTTTGGACGAAGCATTGCACTCAAGGAAGAGATGGGAGGCTGTTTCCAGTTGAAGATCGCATAATGGGCAGTTTGCATTGCAGTTTTGGGGCAAGATGTTTCTCATTGAAAGGTTCACTCTCGTAGGTAATCGGTCTTGTAGAAGTCGCTATGCCATCGCCGAGACTTTGATTGGGGAGATTTTGCTCCAACTACGACTCAGAAGCGCACGAACAGTGGGGCCCCTATGGGCTGGATTTTCTGGAGCACTCAACAAGTCGTATGCCTTCTTCGTCTTAAAGTATTCATTGGGGGATGTCTTCCATTTCCAAGTGTCTTCTTCATTAATTTCGTTCAAACGGACCCTGTTAATCAAACAAATAAGATCGTTAACAAAAGGTGTATCACATCAAAGAGTGTCCTATTCCATTTCAAATTCCAACTCCACACCCCGTTTGCCCACTTCCCCATCTCACTCACATTCGTCTCCCTCAAGGAACTCAAATGAAAAAAGGGTTGATTGTATACCTTCAAAAATTAATAATCTAATAAACAATCTCATGTCATTCTTCATTTTTTTGAATATATTACATTTTAAATTAAGTGATAATCTCAAAATCCACCTACAAATTATTAAATAAATATTTCTCTATTTATTTATTAAAATTCATTAAAAAAATAAAATTTTGTGGTCCGATTCATCCCTATAAATTGTAAAGAAACTATTGACGTTAAAGTCAGTGCCACAGCTAAATAATACTAGTACTACAATTAATACCAATAGAATTTAAATGAACGTGACCTACCTCAAAATGACGTATAATCAAATTTTAATACGATGGTATTTTGGCCGATTAGGCTTGAATAGTCTTTATTGGAGAAAAGATAAATCGCGAATAATTGAATATTCATGTTTGACAAAGGTCCGCTTGGTATGAATATGGAATAATAATGAGTCAATCATTAAGGGTATGTTTGTTTCGGGACTCACCCGGATGGACTTAGAACTTTAAAAATCACGTTCCATTATAATTTTAGATTTAAAATTAGACTTTAAAACCATCTCCTATAAAGTACACCTACACCTCTATTTTTCACAAAATGCAATACAATCACATCAATACTTCTCTCACTCTCAACACAATATAATAATATTACATCAATTATTATTAAACATTGATTTAAAACAAAGTAAGATTCCACTCTATCAAAATCTCAAAACAAACACATATTCTTTACTATTCACCAAGACTTTCAAATCAATAGGATTTTGAAGTCATGACTTCCCCGCACACCTAAATCTCGAAACAAACATACCCTAAGGATTATTGATTATATTGTTATGGTTAGAACATGAATAATGGGTATCATGTGAGGTAGATTGAGTTAGTAAGGGTAATAAATTGCTTACTTCTATTCTCATTATTTGTGTATCAAACAACATCAATAGAAGTGATTCTTATTATCCAGTTCCATTACCCTCAACCAAGCTGGGCTCTAAATGTAAAGGTGGGCCAAATTGCAAAAAGGTTAGGGTATGTTTGTTTCGGAACTCACCCGGATGGACTTAGGACTTTGCGATCCAAGTCACATACTAGTTGGGGATTTTCACATCCAGCTTTTAATTACATTCCTTTAAAATATACCTATACACCTATTTTCACAAAATTCAATACAATCATATCACCACTTTTCTTCCACCCACTTATTCTCTCTCCTAATTTTCTCTCACTCAATACAATATAATAATATCACATTAATCACTATTTCATATTGATTTGACATAAAACAAAAATCTCACCCTACCTAAATCTCAAAACAAACACATATATTTACTATTCATCATGATTTTTAAATCCATAAGATTTTGAAGTCATTCCTCCGCACACCTAAATCCGAAACAAACATACCCTTACGGACCGTGCCGGAGAAACTGCAAGTGGGTGGTGGGATTTAGGACAAAAACATTCATTCATAAGCAATCAAGTCTTCGTCAGATTGTTTCACATGTACATTTCGTGTGTGGGACAAAAAAAAATCTGTTTATTTCACGGAGTAGGGAGTGGGGATTGTCTCATACTCTCATATCTCATCCCCATTGACATCTCTACACTTGTATACCATGTAATTCAAAAATATTTTTAAATACGTTTATAGTAATTGTTTTACTAAAAAGCTTAATTGATCAATATTAATCATTTTTACTAAATAATATCAATTATGCGTTAATTTTAGACAAAGTTTAGTATGAAAATTTTCATACATGAAAATTTTTTAATTTACAACCAAATTCTGTAATTGGTGAAGGTAAGACAAAATTGAGTGGTTCATGGTTCACTCGGCCCATGTGATTCATGGTTCACCCGGCTCGTTTAAGTCATAATTTAGGGTTCATTATTTAGTGTTTTGGGTATAAATGGTTTATTTAAGGCAATTTTATTGATTTTTATACATGAAAAATTTCACACTAGACATACTCTTAATTATATAGTGCAATTAGTGTATATAAGTGTTAGGGGCATTTACTAATACCTACGATTGGACCCCCTCCAATTACTAATACCTACAACCCTGAAAAAAATTGTTCCCCACTACAAAATATTGGGAGCAATAACCCTCATTTACCCCTTAACGTGCTTTGTTATCAAAAAAAAAAAAAGTGATATAAAATATGATGTGAGAGGACACACTTATTAATGTCAGTAAAGAAGATTCCTTACACTTCCTCTCCTCCCAAAAAAAAAATAATTATTCCTCATCTATTGCTTGTCATCATTATTTTTCCACCGCTTCCACTATTCCTCACTCTTCCATTTTAACTTTTTTTTTTCGCGGAAGAAATAGCGTCGACAAAATCACAACCATCTTTCCCCAATCGACGCACTCAACCATGAACGATCCTTTTTGAAGTAGCATCTTTCCTCACTCTTGTTCACTGCTTCATGACTCTTTCTCTCTAACAACGCCCAAAAAAGTAGCATCGTAAACTCGCCGGAAAAGATTACATCGTCGCTAAAAATGCAATCATCGTTCCATTTCGACGATGTTCAAATTGGGAGTGATAAATTAAAATCTTTAAAACAAAATATTGTCAAAGATTGCGTCGTCGCCAAAACGCAACCATCGTCCTATTTATTATATTGCATTATATGTGCATATATTGCATATGCTTTGTTGGTATTGCATTCTTTAAGAGTATGAACCATTCTTAGTGTAATGATTGTCTAAAAAACTATTGTGTCGTGTAAATTTGACTACATATCCTTTTATATAATCATTAATTTGATAAATTAGTGTGATAATTGTGATCACAATATGTGCATTTATTTATATTTAATTCAATTAAAAAAATTAATAAAACAATATTCAAATTGTTTGGTTGGGCTTAATTTTTAATATATAAATTGTTATTAGTCCATTATGCATTATCCATAAATTGAATTTCGAAAAATAAATTTAAAAAAAAAGAAAAATAAATTATGTGTATAGCCGATAATAAATATTGCACATATAGCGTATTTATTAGATAGATGAATATAAATGCACAACATATGACAATGTGTACAAAAAGTTTGTACATTGCATATATTTAGTATATATTGCATGATTGCTTGCAATTGCATAACATTGTACTTATATATATTGTTGAAGTAGTCAAAACATTTTGTCATTAAAAGAACAGGGACACCAAAAATAGGGGGCACCAAAATACAAAAGGCAAACTCATATTCAGATCTACTGCTTCTTAAAACAAAACTACCACCATTATCACAAATTTCTAAGCATAAAAACTTCGCTACAAGCCCCAAAAAGATACATGAACACAAAACACCCTAAAATTTTGGTGAATACAAACATAAATGAAAAACATCAATTAATTACACACTTTTGATTTAAGAAATTACAAAATTTGACTCCCCAAGTGTATAGATTATTCCTGCAAAGTTCACAACTCATCGGATGCAACTCGACTTTAACACCATTGTCGTCTTCTTCACAACCCCCAAGAAAAATTAGGGTTTTCGACATCGCCATCGTCGTCTTCTTCGCGACCTCAACTCACCGAAAAACCTCAACTTTAAACTTTCGACCCCACACCAACACCACTTCGCCCAACTACTACCACCACCGCCGCCGCCGCCGCCCAACTACTACAACCACCGTCTTAGATCGGGCCAAAAATGGGGGCACCAACCACCACCGTAGAGAAATTTATAATATTGGTGACAAGCGGCTACGGTGCGCCGGATTTTGAGAGGCTGGGACATTGAATTTTTTGAGTGAATGTGGAGGTGTTTGGGTCTATTGAATGTGAGAGGGGAGAGAAAAATGGGATGTGGGGGGTGAGGAATCAGATAGAGAGAAGTGAGAGAAAGAAATTGGATGAATGAAGGAGTGTGGGGTTGGAACTTTGATTTGATTGAAGAGACAAAAGTATTTTACAAAAATATCTAATAAATTAATGAAAGGTTAATCTAGGTATTCAACTAGTGATTTTTGTAGTTATTAGTTATTGTGTACAGTGTTTGCACTCAGTAGTACTACACCCTTACTATTTTGTAGTTTTAAGCAATTAACCCTAAGTGTTACTCATTTATTTATAGAACTAATGACTTGTAGGTCCAAAAAATAGAGCCCAATAACTCACCGGTCCAACACACTTTTTAAATAACTCTCAGGTCCACAAATAGAGATGAAAACCCTATAATACCCCCACACCATCTTATCCTCAATCACTCAATCAGTCGCACAACTCTCCTTTCTCATTTCTCTTCTTTCTCTCTCTCTTCTCTCCTCCCCAAAATCGCTACACCAACACCAAACCGACACACAAATGGCGACGCGGTGGAGACGGTGGATCTGGTTTTGAGCATGGCCAACTTGCGCGGGTGGATTATGGAGGTGAGCACTCATCCCCCCAATCTCTTGCAGACGGCGGAGGTGGCTTTGCAGACCATCGCCGCAGCGGCCGCCGCCCTTCACTCCCAAAATCGCTCTTTTTTTCCTTCCAAATACTAACACTTCTTCACTTCCTCACATCCACCACCCAAAATACTTCGCTCTCCGCATCCCCACCCCACCCAGAAACCGCGGTGGCCACCCGCGCGATGGTCTTCCAGAGGCGGTTCCGCCGCCAAATCGATAATCTCAAGGTAAAAAATTGCCACTGCCTTAGATTTTTTTTTTTTTTAATCTGTAAAAAATATCACGGTAAAAAATCTTCCCATCGCGGTCGATTTTGGACTGAGTTGGGGCCAATTTATCTCTTACTTTTGTTTGATATAATTGTTTGATGATTTTCTTTTGACGAAATCGTTGGGTTTTGGGGGTTTCTGAATTTTTTATTTGATGATGAGGAGGATGAAATTTGATTCGAATGATGATGAAATTTTGTTTGATAAAATTGTTTGAGGATTTGATTCGAAATTCTAATCCAAATTTATTTTTGATGAAATTTGCTTAAATTTGTTACATATGATCTTCTGGAGATTGGGGAAGATGCATCTGGATTTGAGGTTGGAGATGAATATGTGCATGTTGGTTCCGAGTCAAGATCTGCAACTCGCTGAGTTCGTGATGAGGAGTATCTGAGTTACAACACTGAGTCAATCGAGTCACGCTCTGAGTCACTGATTTTGAAGATGAACATGTTCATTCAATTAATGAACATGTTCATGTATTTTATGCAAGAAGTAAATATGTAAATTTTGAGATTTTTACAAGAAAATATGTAAATTTTTGCATTTTTTAAAATTTGTATATGAATTTTTTAAATTGTAATATTTTTCTTTTTTATTGAATTTCTTGAATTTTGCAATTTTATGAAAGTATGATTTAACATGAATATGAATATATGGAAATAAGGGTATATCAATAAATTTGCATTGTTTCTGAAATTGAATTATAAAAACTGAAAGAAAGAAAAATGGGCGAGCAAAGTGAAATAGTGGGGAAGAAGAGTGACTTGAGAAAATGGAAGTGATTTGAGAAAGTTGTTTTTCCAGTACATTGGGGGATGTGCGCCTCTCAGTTGTAATATGTCCAAAATAAGGGCAACTTAGTCTTTTAATATAGTTTTATGGACTTAAGAGTGATTTTAAAAAGGGAGTGAACCTAAGAGTATATTTGAGATGTGTAATGGACCTTTGAGTGAGTCACTCTTATTTATATGTCATGAGAGAGAAATTGGTGCACCCTATTTTATATATATGTTTTTTTAGTTCATTCATCACAAATAAACCAAATTTCTTTATCCGTTAGAACTTAGAACTTAGAACTTTAGTGTAAGCCCCCTTTTAGCATAATATATACTCTCTCCCTCCACCAAAATTGTGTTCATTTCGTTTTGACATGTGGTACGAAAAGGTAAATTAAGTATGTTTACGAACACAATTTTTTTTATCTTCAGCGTCCAACAATAATTTAATTACTCAATTTATCATTATACTTTACTCACAGTCAATTATGTTATTTATAAATAGACTTAATTTATCTTTTCGTATAACATATCAAAACGAAATGAACACAATTTTGGTGGACGGAAGGAGTAGTATACTCCATTATAACTAAAACATTATAAATATAATTAAAATTAACTATAAATCAGAATTTCACATATATGCATACAATTATATAATTATATTTTTTTTATCAGGCAAATAATGTTCTAACGACTTGAGTTATTCCACCTCGTTTATATAATTATGTATCTATATAGAGTTACTTGACTTTAACTAAAATTTTGGCTTATACATACCCCTATTTAAGGAATGACTATTATCCTGGAGTTGGCTTATCTAGTTTCTAGATTAAAGAAAAAAAAAGATGTTAAAGTCAACTCTTACATCCATTAAACCCCTACTTAACCTTTGCATGCTACATTCAATGCAAAGTGTACCGAATATATAAAATAGACCATATTAGTAGAACTTGCACTCCTGTTAAAAAACAAAATCAAAAATCAAACTCTAGTACTCTATTTAATTGAATGCATAATTTAGTCGCCGAAACTGTTTCTAATATTGAATAATCTAAACTTTTGACCTAGCGTATAAGAACTTGTTCATTCAGAGGATAATCGTCAACGCACGAAATAAGTATAATAATCACTTAAAATCTATTTAGGGAGTGTTTTGAAACACTTAAAACAGCTTTCAGGAGCACTTATTCTCAAAATTCTCTCTCACAGCTTTTGAAAATAAGTGCTTCTGGAAGTTGTTTTAAGGGTGTGTTTTGAAACACTTAAAACAACTTTCAGAAGCACTTATTTTCAAAAGCTGTGAGAGGAAGCTTTGAAAATAAGTGCTTCTAGAAGCTGTTTTAAGTGTTTCAAAACACATCCTAAGTGTTTCAAAACACACCCTAAGAATAAGTGTACTCACCTAAATCTAGGTTGTAAATGTTTTTTTTTCCGAATTTATATCGAGAAAGTTTTGTATAAACCGATTTCATATATAAGAAAATGCTAACTCTACTTTAGTATATAAGTTATTTTCTCCTTTAAAACATAATCGATGTGGGGTTTTGGTTATAAGCACATGAATCATATAATAGAAAAAAAAATCATGTATGAAATTATTTCACATCAATTTTTGCCACATAAATTATGGTCGACGGTTGATAAACTATTCTATTCCATTAAATTGAAAAATGTATTCATGAAAATTTGGTCTCAAGGAAAAGTGGAAAACAGTAGCATAAAGGAAAGAACTACACCTGCATCAAGCACGTGAAATCTACTAGGATTGAGGGTTGCTAATGTTTTCTGTAGTTTTGGATATACAATCACCGTCGAAAATAATAATTTAGTTCAAGACTCGAATTAACTCAGTTAAGTCAAATAGCAATTTTTAAAAACTATTTATACAGGTAATATTCGAAGAAAAATGATCAAATGTCGGTAAATTACACTCCACTTATCATTACTTAAATAAAAACTACTTTTACTTTTCAAAAGAACTTTTCTGAAGAGAAGGAAAGATCACATAATTATAGAACATTAATTAAAATTTAACATTAATTTTTGGAATGAGACTTTTTCTTGGGGTCGAACTATCAAAAACAAGCAACATAATCATGGGTTGCTAAACACCAGATTGGTGATTCATGCACCCTGTGAATGGTGGCCGTAGGTTGTATGTGTGTCGGTGTGTGCATAAATCAAACATACACACATCACCAAAACTCGTGTAAGATCGTTTTACGGGTTTCATTTACTGAGACGGATATTATTACATAAGATCAAGAAAAATGGGTCATGTTTCTAAATTGTAAATCGGAGCTCCGTCTCATTGAATGGAATCCATGAGACTATCTCACACAAGACTTCTCACACCTCTCCTCCCCCACACACACATATACACGTGAGTGGTTTGCAGCAACACACTGAAAATTTCACGACAGGAAATTTGGACAGCACTTTCATTAAAATTTCAAATTTCATTGACTAATATAAGTTGGATATTGGAGGGGTACCACATGAGCAACAAAGGGACTAACCAACCAAATTGGCCTCCACCCAATTATTGTGAAACACAACTCCACGATTGAGTCGAATAAAATGCCACAACCGATGAGACTACAAACATACAAACAAGAATGTCACAAATGCAATCATGACATTGAATTATGCAAGACGTGTATAAATTGTTACCACATTCACATATGATGACAGCTCAATAACTAAATAAACCTACCAAAATTATGCAATAGATTTCGAATAGCCAATACATGCATCATTGAATTTCTATCACTTTCATGTTTGTGAAAATCAATGCTATTGCAAACTACAAAATGTACTCGCTTAATATAGTGAACATTTCGATTGGCATTAAAGATAACAATAACTCTGTGTTCTTTTACCTTATAATTTTTGGTGTGGAGTCTGTAAACTTTCATTTTATTCACAGCACTGACTAGTTAGTATAATGCAGAGTGAGATTAGTCGATATCCCAGGAATGAATTGCAGAAGGGTGTAGAGTGTGGTCATGCCGTCATGGTGGAGCATATTAGAGAACGAATATCAAGTTCTTAATTATAGAGAAGGCTCATGCTTAAGGACAACATTACCAACAAAATTAGAGAATAACCTTGATTCAGCAGGGTTATATAAACAATCAGTTCTCTGTTGCAGCAGCATCTAACATCAACTCTATTCTATTTTAGATGTGACGCCCACCAAATCGCTCTGATAATAAACAATTGAAAATTGTTAACTAAATGAGTATACCAAATAATCCTTATAAAGCAACATGAGCACAATAAAGATAAGATCATTTTGTTTTTTTTCTCAAAGAATAAAATGTTGCTTTTTAAGAATCTCCGTCCATCAGCAATTTTACTCATGAGCAGGGAATTGTTTAGTGGTTCTTCA
Source organism: Stenogyne calaminthoides (assembly GCA_037126765.1). NCBI lineage: Eukaryota > Viridiplantae > Streptophyta > Magnoliopsida > Lamiales > Lamiaceae > Stenogyne > Stenogyne calaminthoides. The sequence continues at coordinate 13,279,886 of JBBCBC010000006.1, forward strand.
TTATCCAACTAATAGTCATGTTCAGTGCAAGCTCCTAGTGCTACATTTTTATTTTCTTACCAATTTTTCAATAAATAGCCTCTCTATATTTAGAAGTGTATTTCCTAAATGCACTACACCAAGTAAACCTTCAACGCAAAGTCACAATTCATTGTCAACAATACAACAGATTATGCATACTGACCACTGGCATAGTATAAAGCTGTGTTGATTCATAACCATCTTGAGCACTAGAATAGAGTTGTTGAATCTCCTTCGACTGAAGACCACATTTAATGAAGAAAAATGCTGTTGGTCTAACATTCAGCACCCTCTGTGAGATACCAATAAAGGCGGGCTGGCTCTAAATCATAGAAAATGCATCAAAATATGATTAGGATATGGAACAGCTTCATTTGCTGAATTACTCCAGCCTTTGAGAGGTAATCAATTTAGTGATTAGTTTTGTATCTTGAGTATCCAAATCGCCCTTATGAATCAGAAAACTGCATTGCTTAATCTCCATTTATGCTAAAAACAGCAGAAAGTCAGCAGCACAGGCTCCAAAAGGAGATATAATTTAATCTTTTCTGCGGACTATTTCTGTATTGTTTAATTGCTGATCAAATAGTGCACGCAAAAAATGACTGATTCAAATGCATAAATTTGCAGGTAGATAATTCCATTCATCACAGAGGTTAAATATAAACCAGAATGGATATGAAAACAGAAAGGTCAATTATCTCATTTTGGATGAAAAAATTAGCCAAATGTAACACTTTATAAGAAACAAGTTATAACCAAAAAGGGTCTTACAAGGTTAGCGGCAGGAACCCCAATTTCTTCAACTACTTCACGAATTATGCTGTCAAACATTTCCTGAGAAACCTTTTTGTTGACCATCTGATGAGTTGATTCTCCATCGCGTTGATGACTTATTATGCCAACTTCTTGGGGCTGCCAAATTTTGTAATATAAGTAGGCATGGCTTCGTAGAGAGTATAACTATGCTTTAAAAGAGATTATATTTGACATGATAATGCATTGACTAAAATACTTCAAAAATGATAGTGCTATGATGATGAGAGAATCAGAACTTGTACGCTGTCACATTGCAGGCAGGTAGCTGCCACGTACTCTAGACTTAGGTGATGTTTATTTGGGGTTTTAAAAACCAGGTTTGGATTTAAGAAATTTTAAATTAAATCCGGTTATGCTTCGGGATTTTGAAATGCAGTTTTATAAAACCACCACTACAACACCTACAAACCTACTATCACACTTTCCAATAAAATCAATTTTCTTCCCTTTTACACTGTAATATATTTAGATCATAATTTACATCATCCAATTATTACAATCACACTCAATAATATAATCATGCAATTTCATTCACTTTTGATTTGACATAATGTTAAATCTCACCCTACTCCGAAACCCAAAATAAACACACATTATCATTTATCAGGATTCAAAATCTCCTATATTTCAAAAACCGGTTTTTAAAAAAGTCACATAAAACCCAAAACAAACATCACCTTAGGCATTGCAAATGAACATTAAAAAGGAAAGATTATAAATCATGTATTCACTGGAACATTGTTAGAAAAGAGGACACCGGGTTCATTTAAATGGTATCTCACCTCTGGATGGCCTCCAGGGAAAACAAAGTGTCCAGGAAATTCACCAACATTGGAACTTCTTTGCAGCACAACAACATCTTTGTCTGATGTCTCAACGATTGCACCATTGCCAAGAGGATTGGAGGTATGTTGACACCTGCTCCAGTCATCTAAATGCAAATTATAATGATAATTTTCAGTTTTTCACTGGTTGTATATCAAATTCGTCTACTCATTTCAATAAATAAGTAACTACAATATTTGTGTTATTGTACCAATATTTTTCTTGCATTGTTTCTTGCAAGAAATATGTGCCTTCATATTTTGTGATTGTGGTGTTGCGGGTGCAATACGGTAATAGCAACATCCATGCAGCATACAAACTAAAAATTATGAAGTTCTTATGTCTTGAGCTACTTATTGATAGAACATATTTACCTTCGGATGGAATGAGAAATCTTACCCAAAAAGGATTCAAGTTTGTTCCTACAAATGTCCTGAGCAAGAAATACCACATGTTTAAAATCATCACTGTTGCTACAGCAATAAAAACCATATGCTAATGTTGAGATTAAGTTTGGAGCAACACTAAACAATAAATTTGTCTTGAATTCCCTTCTGAGAAAGTTGCAATTTAAAATTTAACAAGATGAACAACACTTCTACTTTAAGAGTTATTCAGGAGATTTTCCACAATTTATCATCCGTTTGAGACTTACCGACACCCCTAAGGCACATGCAAAAAGACATCAGCACTTGACTTTCTACTCTTCCATTACCATAAACATAGAAAAAAAAAGGAGAAACACATAGAATAGAACTAAAGGTGCCTCCATGGACAATATAATAAGGAAGGGGAACTCTAGAGAAAATACCCCGGGGACTTGTTTTCCATTTAAAAAACAATGCAAAAAAGTTGGAAATTAAAAGCTGACCTTTCAACATAAGCAAAATCCTCATCCAAAAGGAATTTTAAAATCTTAAGATCATGAAAAGCAAGTCAGATGCCATCACTCATGCATGCACACAAATGTGGAGAGAGAGGAAGAGCGAAAGGGAAGAACCTATAATCTGTCAAGCCTAGGTGAAGGCAAATACCAGTCTTCTGAGAAGATTCAGATCCACCACCCATGGTGTGCCCACCATACTGTCAAATTCCAAACTGAATTATATTTCTAAGTGCAAAGTTATCTCATTGTAGGAATCTAACAATGAGTTTTACAAAATCATGAAACTACAATTTCAACCTCATATGAATTAAAGAACAACTAAACTATTAATGCATGGATGAGTTAAAAAAATCAGAGAAACTAAAATTTTAACCTATTTCTAAGTAAATTGAAAGAACAATAAAACTATTATCTAGAGTAGTTATTCTTGAGAGATATAGTGAATTGGAAAGTCGGTGGAGGCGTAGTCATGACTGAATCAGAAGGTTTATCAAATTCAGCAAGGCAGCATACATTATTAATAAAACAGGAAATCTTGCCCAATGCAAATTAATTAGACAAAGTCTAGTATGCAAATTTGTATAGATACAAAAACTTTAATTTTCAACCAAATTCTATAATTGATGAATGTAATACAAAATTGAGTGGTTCATGGTTCACTCGGCCCGACTAGTTCATGGTTCACCCGGCTCAAATAGGTCATAATTTAGGGTTAATTATTTAATGTTTAGGGTGTAGTTGGTTGATTTAGGGCAATTTTATAGATTTTCATCTATACAAATTTGCCACACTAGACCTACTCAATTAATTAAACATATACCAACTGAGGCCTTAAGAAAAAGCACACACATACCCTGAACTTCAATCCATTGAACAAGGCAGGATTCTGATGAACTCTCCTGTTCCATATCTAACATGTAAACAAACATTTTGAATTTTTAAAATCAAATGTCAATAGCCAAATGAAAAGAAAAGTTTTACAAATTTGACCAACAGAAATGCATTCGGAAAATAGGAATATAACCTCCGCAATCGAATTCTCCAAGCTAATATCCGGATGAGGAATCCTATCATAAGTCTAATCAAACATCACTGAGACCTGGTTTATACAAACAGCATTTCAAAATATGCATTGTTTACAGAGAAAAAGAAACCGAAAATGAAGAGCTGAATATAGATGAAAGGGTTTGGTTACTTGGTATCACCTCAGAAGAAGAAAACCCCGCGGGACAAGAAAATAGAAGTTTAAATGTAGGAAGATCGTCGCCGGCGCCGGTCTCAGATGGGCATTCCGTCGTCTCCATTAATCGAATACCTCGTTGGGGTGGACGGAATTTGGAATTGGGTGGGATTAGTTCCGAGTAATTTTTCGACTAATACTTTCTTTACAAAAATCGATTTAAAAATATTTCTTTACATAACTTTTTCCACTTCCACTGAGTTCCACATAATACATAGTGCCAAGCACAATTTTTGTAAAAAACAAAAATTAAACCGATAAAGAAAAAATGATGAGGAAAAAAATTAATTGATATTCAGATATAGTATTAAAGGCGATAATATGCAGGAAATGCAGTAAAAACTTCATACAGTCATATCGTCGGGACCGAAAAAAAAATATTACTATAGAGAGGTTATTCTTAAATAGAATTTTATATAAAAAAATGATTTTTTTTAATAATACATTTAATATAATACATACTATACTATATGTATGTAAATTTATTAACAGATTCATATATCTAATTAATACAAATTTGACTAAAATAAATACATACACTTTCAAAGTATACAAAATACTGTCATGTACCTATTGATATTATTGAAGAAAGGATTTAAGAAGAAGAAAGAAGAAGATGGGACAATTAGATTTAATTTGTGGGTCTTTTTATTTGTATTAAAAGTTATTGGGCCTTAGTATTTTATGTTGCAGCCCATTAGTTACTTTAATTAACTTGTAGAGTACTATTAATACCCAGGAGCAGGAAGAAATAGGAACAAGCAAGAAAATATTTTCATTTCATTTCTCTCTCTCTCTCTCTAATCTCTCTCTCCAAAACCCTCCTCTCCCTCTCGATCTCTTACTGCAATTTACCTTATTATCTCCAGATAATTATACAAAAATATGGATTATAGTGTTGGTAGTGTTGGGATCGCTACAATTGGTATCAGAGCCAGTGATTCTCCGTCCAGCCTCGATCTGGCATTCCAGAGTTTCGATTTCAAATTACAAGTAAATTTTGAGAAGGTAAATAACCAACTAGATCAAATCAGCTGAAATGCTAGAGAATATGTTGCGGAGAAATGGAGTTTCACCCCAGAAATCGGAGGAAGTAACAGCGTATATTGAGCCGATTCGAGATGAGATTGAAGATTATACATTAGATGTCATGGTGGATACGAAAATCGATCAAACGAGCGGTGATTGCTCAATTGAATTTGAGGATGCCGTTGTTCAAACCCTTGAAGAAATTGAGGCAGTTCCTGAGGAAAGTGACGCAACCCTAAATATTATTCAATGTAAGCCAATTGCGGTTAATGGGGATGGGAATTGGGTCGGAGATATTGTCGAGGGTTGTGTGGCATTGAAGGATATCGTGAAGAAGAGTATGGGTTTGGGTGTGAAGAAACAGGCTCCGGCGCAATACCAAATCGTCAATCTAGTTGATACTCATCCGTTAAAGATGCCACAGATGGTGGGAATTTTGGAAAAGAAGGCTAGGAAAAATTCTGTACAAATGCCCGGAAACGAGTTCCTGAAATTGATGGAACAAGAGGTAAGAAAATTACTTCTCTCTTATGAATTCTTTGGTGATGAGTTTTGGCCTCCCCCTATGATTTCAATAGTAAGAGCCTATGAGAAATTGCAAATGCATGTGATGTTGAATTCAAAAATGCTTATTGATAGTGATAGTGGTAAAGGAGTTGATGCATATTATGTGGAAAATTATATCAGGGGTGGTATTACATATTGGGATGTTGAGTTGTTTTGTGATTTTGGGGAAAGTGTAAATGTGAATATGATTGTTACTGCTGGTGGTGTTATTGTGATGGGTTCACTAGAGCTCTTATTTTCTAAATTGGCTGTGCATGGAATTTTTTTGAAAATCAGGCTAGGTGATGATATAATTTATGAGTGCTTTCCAATATAGGATAAGTATCCTTCAGTCTTTTGGTGGAGCTATGGTTGCATTATGCATACTTCAATTTATGTTGGTACTTGAAGAGTTCATCTACGTATTTGGTGTTGGGTATCCTGACTCAAGAAAAGGTTTCTCAAGGACGACATTGAGGGACGAGGTTAATGCTTACATATCAACTCCTCACAGACAAAATGATTTGCCATTCTTAATGGCAATTGAAGAAGTTTCTATAATAAAAAATAGAGGTATCATTAAGCTTGGAGAAATTGGTTATGTGGTATTTTTCGTTGACGTGTTAGATGTTGAAGTGAGTGCTTCTGGTGTTTCATCACTCTTCCTTGTGTACTATCTTAATTATGATAGGATGCGGTTGGCAACTAAAAATATAGGCAGCGAAAATCCGACTCTCGAGCCATGGGGACAAGGCTCATTCAAAGTGAGAGATGTCTGCCGAAATTCTATGGTTGTAATAAAATTGGAGCTTAGGGGCTATGTGATAGAAAACAAGGGGATTATGATTGATACTAGGCTTCTTGCAGTTTCTTTGTGGAGTTTTGGAGAGGCTCTCGGTATTACAAGTGTGGTTGATGCAATGCTCGAACTATCGATACCCTTATCATTGGGGATGCTTGACTGGGATGACTGCTTAAGTGAGAAATCAACAGGGTATACATTGGCATGGTTCGCACTTCCATTGGGCATGGCTGGTGAATTGTCAAATCTTGGCATTGTAATTTGGATGGCTGATTGTGTAGCCAAAACACTGGAGTCACCATTACTAAGTTGGCATATTCTTCAAGCAGCTTACTTCTTTATCCACCACCTATATGCAAGTCAATTGGGCCACATAGGAGCATTGTACCATGTGTTTCTTGTCATGCTTTTCGCGGCAGGAGTTCCAGGTGTGCTAGTTGCATTGGCTCTTGATTACAATATCAACCTCTTTGGAAATTTGATGCATTACAACAGTGGTCATGTTGATGTATACTATGGAGCTGGTTATTTAGATCTTCCAGAGGATGTTGAGAGGGTCACCCGAAAAGGGGCACTAGAAAAACAATTCTCTACCGCTGAACCCATCCATTTCCATTTGGCTGTTTTATTTTTAGCGAACATCATCTTAGATCCTTGGGGACAAGGATCTCAAGAACGGGGGAGTATTGTCATGTACCTACTGATATTATTGAAGAAAGGATTTAAGAAGGAGAAAGAATATGGGACAATTAGATTTAATTTGTGGGCCTTTTTATTTGTATTAAAAGTTATTGGGCCTTAGTATTTTATGTTGCAGCCCATTAGTTACTTTAATTAACTTGTAGAGTACTATTAATACCCAGGAGCAGGAAGAAATAGGAACAAGCAAGAAAATATTTTCATCTCATTTCTCTCTCTCTCTCTCATATCTCTCTCCAAAACCCTTCTCTCCCTCTCGACCTCTTACTGCAATTTACCTTATTATCTCCAGATAATTATACAAAAATATGGATTATAGTGTTGGTAGTGTTGGGATCGCTACAAATACATGTATCAACTAATATGCATGTATATAAGAACTAAACAATAGTTATTACTCACATGTGTATAAATGTTTGTTCAATTTTGAAGGATGTAATCATTTTAGCTTCAACAAAAAGATGTCTATGCGGACGAGTTATTATGTACACATAAGTTGAAGGATATAGTGATAAGCCTTAAAATTAAAATGTCATCACAATTAATCATAGATAAATATTTTAGGTCATCTTAATTGTAATGACATATAAATTTTTATAAATAATATTCCCTCTGTCCCAAGATTACTTGAACACTTACCTTTTTGCTCGTGTTTTAGCGAGCGAATTGTTTATTAGTATTTGAAATAATAAAGTGACTTTTAAGGTGGGGTATGATAGTCTTACCCCTCCTCTATCATACGCATTTCTTAAAATTACTTTATCATTTCATATACTAATAAAAAACTCGCTCGCTAAAACACGAGCGAAACAGTAACTGTTCAAGTCATTCCGGGACGGAGGAAGTATAATTTATTCTTATATGGAGATATAAATCCTTTAAGACGGGACTTAAAAAAATATGTCTTATTACAATGTGGAGTTTATTCCTAAATATAATTGGTCTCGAGTTGAGACCGTAATTTTTTATTATTATAGAGAGTTTATTCTTATATTAAGTATTCCTATAAGGGGTTTCTACTGTGTCTTAAAAACTTCTATAAATCTTTCAATGAATTCCTCCAATAAAAGATGAGACAGAATGTCAAGGAACTAATAATTTTTTTATAATTAAACAGGCAAAACCACTCTATTGCATTATTAAGTGCATAAAATTCATATGCGTTGATATAAGTATATATGAACAAAACTCCCTCATATTTAGTTAATTGCATAAAATATTCTTTTAGGCTTCGTTTACTTTGAAAATAAAAATTAGAGTAGATAAGACTAGGTGGAATAAAATAGGGGATGTGGATTAGAATTTTCAATTTTATTCCTCATCTACTTGAATAAATATGATAGAACCCAATTCATCCATTTACTGAAATACACTTTCTATGCATACGCTCTTCTCCATTTCTTTTCATCTTCTCCATGAATTTATAATTCAATTCAAAAGTTTAATAGCAATAACTAAGGCATATGAATTCAACCAAAGAATGGCAATATATTCTAGAATAGACACTTATCGAATTCAATTCATTCCAAAAAAATCATTGAAGCCTCAAATCAAATTCGAATTGTCAACCAGAGGCATAAAGAATGATTCTTCTAATTGATGCTGAGGTATATAAATACCTATCTACAAAATCCAATAAATTCGGGAAATAAAAGGAAAAAATATATAAGATATATATAAATAATATTTTACGATTAAAATAGCAGAAGTAGAAATTCACGATCTGCACTATATTACATATTATTCGCTTCCATTAAAATCAGTTTTGAAGCATGAAATCAAATAAACTGGATATGAATCGTCGATTGCCGGCGTGAGCAGAAAGAGGACACCAATTGCTTTTCCGCCCAAATTCAGAATGTTATCGTCGGTATTGGAACAATACCGAGAGTGAAGGAGGTGGCGGTTTGGGGAAGATGATACAGCGGCGGTAAGAAGACGGTGCTGGCGAGGAGTTTTATCCCTCCCACGCCACCACCGGTGTTGGCCTCCGCCATTCAAGCTTCTTGTACGCTCTGACATTGAATACCTAAGCTTTCTTGTTCATTCGGAGAGAAGCGACTAAGCAATTTTAGGGCTAATTTAGACATTACACACCATATCCCCATTAAAAATAATTTATCACATCTCTTTTGGTTTGATTTAAAATCAAATATAATTTTAAATTTTAGCCTTATCCTCGGGGCTTCGTGATTTAAAAGTTTTTTTGATCAAACAAAGTAAACGGATAATAAGATTCAATAATTAATTATTATCTAACCTTATCACTCAAAGTAAACGAGTCCTTATTTGATAAATGTATGCATAAAACTCATCATATGTTTCATTAAATATATAAAATTGTCGTCAAGTGTAATCACTTGAGACCTTGAGGTCCCGAGTTCGAGACACGGAGAGGGAATATTCCCTCTCGTGGTGGTCCCCCTGTTGTTGGGTTGCGGTTTCGAGTTGTGGTTTCGGGTGATCCCCCTCTTATGGTGATTGTGGTTCTGGTCTACAACGAGATGAAATGATGTTGTCATGTGCCCGATAGTAAAATAAATTATTGTAATTGATTGTCTTTCATATATATATATATATATATATATATATATATATATATATATATATATATTTGTCCGAATTTTATAAAGTATGCACGAATTCTAACCGTCCAGCTCTCTTTTTTTTTTTTCGACCAAACAGGCCAGCTCTGAACACCGTTGATATGTACATATTTTGTGTATATGTGTTTCCATCAAATGGTGTGTGCATGTTTTTTTTTAATTAATAGAAGATTATTATGTAAGTTCATGATTTAATTTATGTTGTTAGTTTTCTTTGATTGAAAATAGTCAGAGGGAAATTTCATGCATATTTTTATTGGCCCGATCAGGTTTGACGGAATAGCTCAAAAATGTCCAAGCCACATTTTGGATAAGGCCAATACATTATGGGCCAGATTTCATCTAAGATTTTTAGTGCAGCCTCTTGTGCAATAGGTGCATCGGGCAGTTCAAGATAGTATTTTTAAAATGTGCAATTTATTTATATTGAAATGTTTAATTTATTTTTTAATGTCTCATAAAAAAAGGTTGTATGTTTTAAAAATACACTTGAGTTGTACAATGCATTGATTATTACAAGACTTTGCAAATGTTCTCTACCACTGCTTGATATTTTAAAGGACAAAGAAAGTAGGGTGAGTGTTAAAATTTTTGTTACATAAAATTTTTGAACCTGGATTTTTGAAAGTTGTTCCTGTTTCAAGATCTTTGACGGGTTGAACTCCAGGTTCTCGAACACCAGTTTATTCCATGCTTTTCAAATTGCCCAAATCACGCATTCCCATAAACAAACAGCAAAACACGAACCTTTCTTTCCTCTGATCAATCCTGAGTGTAGTAGAAAATGTTCTCTTAAATGGATATGATGAGCAGTAGGTATTTTGATCCAAGCATGTACACCGGATCATATTTCTCCAACTCTCATACAATGAATAAAAAGATGATCGACTGTTTCCTCAGCATTACCACATAAAGCACACTTGTTATCACCTGAAGAAATAATTCATCGTCTCTCCAGGTTCTTCCTAGTGGGTATTCTATCCCATATTGTCCTCCATGCCATAGCCGCGACTTTGTGTGGAGCAACCTTGTTCCAAATCAGATTGAAATCCAACTTTGGGGCTGAGGAGATGGAGCTAATATCATCCTTTGAGATCAAGTACCCATAGGCAGATTTAGTACTATATTTTCCATCTGAATTAAGTTTTCATCTCCAACCATCTTTCTTGTTCTCGGACAGCTTATACCTGTTAATCAATGTATGCAACTCATTAAAAACCAGTCAACTCTCTCAAACAAATCTCTCATCCACTTCCACTTCCACACCCATGACCCATCTACCATAGACGAAATGTTACAAGACTTATCGAGACTCAAATGGAAAAATCTTGGAAATTTATGACAAAGAACCGACTCCCCTGCCCACAACCCTTCCCAAAAACTAGTCTCACTCCCATCCCCAAGAGTTTTTTTAATATTTACCAGAAACCAAGACCCCTCAATGCCCTTTCCTAGACCCATTACATCTCTCCACTAACTCGACCAATGAGACTCTCTCACACTCGACTTAAAACCCTCCTCCCCCTCACTCAAAGCCCATAAGACGAAGAAATAATTCTAGCCCAAAGAAAATTTCGATTTTCCAAATATCTCCATAACCATTTTCCCATCAGAACTTTGTTAAATGTACCCAACTCCCTTACCCCGAGACCCCCTTTTGATTTCGGAGTACAAATAGCACTCTATTTTATCCATGACATATTTTTCTCACTCTGATGGAGACGAGATCGCAATAGCAATCTAGGATAATTATGAACGGATTTGGAGAATCAAGATTATTAGGGAATTGGTTTTAATTAGGATCTTTAATTTATTAGATATGATTTGTTTTGATTTATTTCCATAGATTAGTATTTATCTTTAATTAAGTTTCCACTCTTATTTAAAGAGCTCAGTTGTAAACGTTTTATGGAGTTGAATGATGAATTAAGAAAATAGATTTTTCTGTTTGCCTATTTTATGGTATTCAATTGTTGAATCAACGTATTTTAGAAGGTGTTATTGTTTCATTCGATACGCCCGCTGCATCAGTTGGTATTCAGATTGCCAGGCCACGCTCCAGAGATGCCGCCTCGCCGTGAATCCTACCGTGATGCTGCCCTTGCGCAGAGATTAGACGATCTCACATTACAGTTGGCCAACGTCGTACAATTGCTCACTCTACGAGCAACAGGCGACCTTGACCAACTATACCGGCGATTACAGCGTCTCGACGCTGCCACCCTATCGCCTGTTCACCGCCGCGCTCCTACCGCCACCCTTCCGATTGATTGCCATCGGAAGTCACAAACCACCCATGTACCACGCCACCATCCACCAAAGGTCGTAGACCTTCCCGCAGCACCCACCACCAACCGCCGCCGCAACTGTGCAGATCGCCCGTTTTCGTCATCTGCCGCAGCAAGGACGAAGCGCGACACCATGCTTACCAATGCAGTCGACCACGATGATGATGATCGGTCGCCTGACCTGCACGCGTGCCGATGGCCGCACGCTGGGGATGCCTCCGGCCACCCGCTGTTGTCGTCCACCACCACGAGGAAAGATCGCGCAGATCATTGTGCCGCTACAGCCGAACTTGGCATCCCTGGTGTTGAGTTCACGTCTGCTGCCCTAATCCACCATGGGCCTTTCTCAATTCAAGGTGGACCAACTTCTAATATTAATTTAAATGTTGTTGGGCCTGAATTTTGCATTGAGTCTTGAGAATTTTTTTATAATAGGCCTGCTACATATAATGATGACATTACTGGTCCGGCCTTATTTATTGATCCATTTGGACCTTTGAGTGAGAATGGATTTACGAGCCTTTTGGATGAGTTAGAGAAGGAGACAAATTTTGACGATGTTATTAGCCAATTTGAGCCCGATTATTTTGTTGATGATGGACCATTTTTTCATGGAGGGCCAAATTAGTTTCAAGAGTCTCGTTATTATGATGGGCCAGCTGTTTATGATGAAGAGGAGCCCGTAATTGATTTTCTGTCTCCTATTTTTGATGACGAGCCTGAAGACGACCCGTGCAACGATTTTGATATGGAAAATGATTACAATGCCAATTTTTGGGGTCTCGATATCAAACGAAGTCTACCTCGATGATGATGAAGGTTATCTCTCACAGAATAACTATTATTTTTTTATAATTAATGATAGTTATTTTGTTGACAGTGCTATGAAAAGTTCATCCTATCGCCTCAGGATTTTGAGCAAAACCCGAACATCTGATATTTTTGAGCTCAACTCTTTGATGGTTATACTTTATTCCTCTGGAGACGAGACCGGTTTTGATTCGAGGACGAATCGTGTCAAAGAGGGTGAGAATGATGGAGACGAGATCGCGATAGCAATCTCAGATAATTATGAGCGGATTTTGAGAATCAAGATTATTAGGGAATTGGTTTTAATTAGGATCTTTAATTTATTATATATGATTTGTTTTGATTTATTTCCATAGATTAGTATTTATCTTTAATTAAGTTTCCACTCTTATTTAGAGAGCTCAGTTGTAAACGTTTTATGGAGTTGAATGATGAATTAAGAAAAGCGATTTTTCTGTTTGCCTATTTTACGGTATTCAATTGTTGAATCAACGTATTTTAGAAGGTGTTATTGTTTCATTCGATACGCCCGCTGCATTAGTTGGTATTCAGATTGCCAGGCCACGCTCCAGAGATGCCGCCTCGCCGTGAATCCTACCGTGATGCTGCCCTTGCGCAGAGATTAGACGATCTCACATTACAGTTGGCCAACGTCGTACAATTGCTCACTCTACGAGCAACAGGCGACCTTGACCAACTATACCGGCGATTACAGCGTCTCGACGCTGCCACCCTATCGCCTGTTCACCGCCGCGCTCCTACCGCCACCCTTCCGATTGATTGCCATCGGAAGTCACAAACCACCCATGTACCACGCCACCATCCACCAAAGGTCGTAGACCTTCCCGCAGCACCCACCACCAACCGCCGCCGCAACTGTGCAGATCGCCCGTTTTCGTCATCTGCCGCAGCAAGGACGAAGCGCGACACCATGCTTACCAATGCAGTCGACCACGATGATGATGATCGGTCGCCTGACCTGCACGCGTGCCGATGGCCGCACGCTGGGGATGCCTCCGGCCACCCGCTGTTGTCGTCCACCACCACGAGGAAAGATCGCGCAGATCATTGTGCCGCTACAGCCGAACTTGGCATCCCTGGTGTTGAGTTCACGTCTGCTGCCCTAATCCACCATGGGCCTTTCTCAATTCAAGGTGGACCAACTTCTAATATTAATTTAAATGTTGTTGGGCCTGAATTTTGCATTGAGTCTTCAGAATTTTTTTATAATAGGCCTGCTACATATAATGATGACATTACTGGTCCGGCCTTATTTATTGATCCATTTGGACCTTTGAGTGAGAATGGATTTACGAGCCTTTTGGATGAGTTAGAGAAGGAGACAAATTTTGACGATGTTATTAGCCAATTTGAGCCCGATTATTTTGTTGATGATGGACCATTTTTTCATGGAGGGCCAAATTAGTTTCAAGAGTCTCGTTATTATGATGGGCCAGCTGTTTATGATGAAGAGGAGCCCGTAATTGATTTTCTGTCTCCTATTTTTGATGACGAGCCTGAAGACGACCCGTGCAACGATTTTGATATGGAAAATGATTACAATGCCAAATTTTGGGGTCTCGATATCAAACGAAGTCTACCTCGATGATGATGAAGGTTATCTCTCACAGAATAACTATTATTTTTTTATAATTAATGATAGTTATTTTGTTGACAGTGCTATGAAAAGTTCATCCTATCGCCTCAGGATTTTGAGCAAAACCCGAACATCTGATATTTTTGAGCTCAACTCTTTGATGGTTATACTTTATTCCTCTGGAGACGAGACCGGTTTCGATTCGAGGACGAATCGTGTCAAAGAGGGTGAGAATGATGGAGACGAGATCGCGATAGCAATCTCGGATAATTATGAGCGGATTTGGAGAATCAAGATTATTAGGGAATTGATTTTAATTAGGATCTTTAATTTATTAGATATGATTTGTTTTGATTTATTTCCATAGATTAGTATTTATCTTTAATTAAGTTTCCACTCTTATTTAGAGAGCTCAGTTGTAAACGTTTTATGGAGTTGAATGATGAATTAAGAAAAAAGTTTTTCCTGTTTGCCTAATTTACGGTTTTCAATTGTTGAATCAACGTATTTTAGAAGGTGTTATTGTTTCATTCGATACGCCAGTTGCATCACACTCTCTCCCCCCCCCACCCCACCCCACACAAAAAATTCCTCTGTAATGCAGTAATATCTCTCAAGGATTTTTTCGGAAAGCACTAGAAAGATAGATGGTAAATAGGTAATGCCAATAGAACCGCTTTGAGAATAGTAATTCTTCCACCAAGAGACAACTTCTTATGTTCCCATGTCTTCAACTTCACCTTTATCTTATGAACCAAATGTTCCCATTCCGCACTCTTCTTGTAATTCATCCCGACTCTTGTCCCCAGGTATGAAAACGGTAAGGACCCGATTTCACACTGTAGAATAGTTGCCATTTGCTCCATCTCAAATCTGCCCACATTTACACCCATAAGGCTGCACTTGTTGAAATTTACTTTGAGACCTGACCGCACTGTTGAGGTGTGACAAAAATAAATACCCAAATCTACCATACTAACTCGTAGTAGTGGCAAGTAAGGGGTCGATCCACAGGGAACGTAGAATAATTAATATGCTAATTGTATGAATTTATGAGGACAAACACGGGACACAAAAGTGGGGGGTTTAAAAAGGAATTTTATAACTACTAAATTGCAAATAATAAAAAGCAAATAACAACTATGAAACTTTAGCAAACGAAATTAAGAAGAAACAAGTATCCCAACTCACGGTTCATTCATTCCCCATGTTAACACGACCACTTTAACCTCAACGTTTACTTTATTCGATTTCAAGATTAATGCCCCTCAGGAATCAAAAGCGCTTCGATTTCCCGGTCCTACCCCTTAAGTTTATTTAAATGAAAAGATGCCCCTTCAAGAAATTTTTTTTAACTAAGCAGTCTAGGTTAACCCGTAAATTTAAACCAGTTAAAAGCATTAATCCCCAGGATAGAGAGCAAACAAATTCCCAAGTACACTTAGCGCGACCCGTAAGAATCTGATTTAATTCACCCTAGTGATTCCACTAGTTGTTACTAAGAGTCTCCACATATAACAATTACACGGATTACATGCTTAAACTTAACAGACATATTTAAACAATTAACCTAGATGATCAGTCTAAACTAATTAATTCAAACACGCAAGAAATTAAAGCAGATGAATTAAACAATCCCAAAATCAAATATCGTAAATGTCTCGAATTAAATAATCACATTAAAACATGGATTCAAAAATTCCCGGAGTTGGGATAAAAATACTAACTTAAAATGACTCTCAAAACTCACGCGTAACTCCCTCAATTGAAATTGCCGCGTGTCTGCTTCCAAAAGTAGCGTCTGCCCCTTTTGCTGCTTCCGTCCAAAATTCTCCTCCAATTAATAAAACTCTCCCTTAAATACACCGTAGTAATCATGGGCTAATGATAAGGCCCTTTTTCTACTTACGTGAGCAATATTTTATGACCTTAATAAACTAAGATTTGGGCCTTGTTTTATGGGCCACTAATTTCCACAAACTAATAAACAACGATGGGCCTGAGCTATGTGCTGGATAATCCCAGTGTTGGGCCTCTTCGTATTGACTCGATCAACTCGGGTATAATATTTCTTCTCATATGGCTTGTTTCAAGCTTTATAAAACAAATTAAAAAAATACCTGAAATTCACCAAAAATACAAGAAATAGATCAAGTGTAGAATTTCATCATCAAAATACACATAAGTAGAAAAACATGCAATTCTAACAGAATCGAGTACAATAAAATTGCACTTAAGCAACTAAAAACATGCACAATTTCCTACTTACCAAGACCCGAGGCCAACTCAAAATTCAAAAGTAGGCATTTAATTGCCCTTGTGTTCTCTTGTATTGCGCTTGCAACGAAAATAGTATTGTCGGCATATTGAAGGTGTGAAAACCTTACCTTCTCTCTGCCAATCAACTGATGGTATGTATACTACACCCTATAATCTAAAGTAAATTCAAAATAGGATATAAATGCGTTTGTGAATTATTCTTACTAGTGCTCGTGAAGTCATGTACTCCCTCCGTCCCAAACTCGATTGCCACATTTCCGTTTCGGGCGTCTCATACTTGATTATTACTTTCCTTAAATGGAAATACCTACTTTTTTATATAAAATACTAATAAACAACTCTTTTTAACCTCAACTACCCATCACTTTATCACTTTATCACATAAAATAATAATAAACAACTCTTTCTACCGCCAACACTTTATCATTTTTTCTTAAAACCCGAGCACACAGTAATGTGACAATCGAGTTTGGGACGGAGGTAGTACATAATAATAAATAAACTTATATTATAAGAGTCGAATTTTGTAGGTCCCGAACGGGTTTTCGTGAGGGCAGAAGTCTAGAGGGGGTGAATAGACTTCTGAAAACTTTTGCGTGAGATCAGGTGTGATAAACAAGTTTCCTGATCAGAGTGTGTGTAAGTCAGTTTGAACTGATATCCAACTTACTGATCGCTTGAGGGCAGATCAGTTCGGTGTCTATCACTTTAACTGATGTGCGGAAGCTAAATTTTACCCGTGTGAAAAACCAGTTTTGTTAAATCAGAATTCTAAGTTATATGGTTTGAATCAGATGACAAAGTGTCAAACTGATCAGATCAGTTGCTTGATACAAATCTGATCCAGACTCAGAATATGCATGTAATATTTTAACAAGTAGTGTGCAAAGTGTAAAACAGGTAAATCAGATAAGGCACACCAGATTTTTATAGTGATTTGGACAACCTGTCCTACATCAACTCTTCCCTATCAGCAGGGGAACCAACTTAACCAAATGGACTTAGTTTATTGTGTTAGTCCAACACAGTACAACATATGTTTTAAGAGTTCTCACTCAACCAATCGCAGAAATCAGAAACTAGAAACTCTAGTCTAAAATCTTGTTAAACAAACTTAACCTAACTTTGTGGTTTGGGTATAAGATTTGTTGTGTTCCAACTGGAAATCTATCCTAGTGTTTGAGTAGCCTAAAACTAAAGGATAAGATTTCAGAGCTAAGAACTATGGGATGAACACTTAGAAAATATTCTTCTTGCGGAAATTGTGGATAGCTTGAGCTTGATGATAATTTACGTGCCTTACTGTGAAGGTTTGATCCCATATATATAGGCAAAAAATCGAATTAGCCGTTGGAGATCAATTCAAATTCGGTCTATTTAAGGTAGGATTGCAGGATAGATGTGACGTGCACAGGGACGGTATGGCCAAAAACATGCAAGTTTGTCCTTTATAGTCGTGACTGTGATCCACCGAATCCCGCTCTATCAGCTAGGTGCTTACGTGTCCTACTCTCATTGATTATCAAGTACACTTGTTCAGTGTTTGCTTTACCAACTATGGTTGACATTTTTCTTGTCTGATAAACTTTGTATGTCTTGGTGAATCTTCAGTTGTCACCTGGTGTGAGCTGACCTGATCAGATAATACTGATCAGTCTACCTGATTGAGTCTTCTGATGCAAGTTGTCTTAGCACAACTTAACAGACTCTCCTTCATTATTCTGATATAGGTCTTGTGGTCTTGTTCTTCTGGTAGTCATCTGATCTTCAGGTCTTCTGATTCTTCAGCTTCATGTCTTCACCTGATTATCTAACTATCTGACTTGTCTGATCTTCTGACTTGTCTGATCTTCTTATCTTCTGATCTTCTTCAAGACTTAACCTATACATATTGAGTTCCCCCTCAATATGTGACCTATCTATTACATCAGTTGTTCTATACAATAATTATCAACTGGTAATCTTAACCTGCTTTGTAGATCATCAGCCAGATAACAGGTCTGACTGGTCCTATAAGTGTTTTGGAACTTTCATCAAAACTATAAATTTCCCAACAATTTCCCTCTTTTTGATGAAACCAAAACATTTGAGAAACCAACATTAGTTGATAAATTATAAAGCAATAAGGAACAGTTAATTAGAAGACAATGAGAATTTGTCTTAGGATCAGTAAGATAAACTTTTCATTCATCAGATTTTGTCATTTACAGAGTACATATGAAAAGTTTCAGCATAAAGTACAACTGATCCTAAAAACTATCTTCTGATCATCAAACTTTGGGAATGTATCCCTCTGGCATCTCTCGCAGAATCTATGGAACATCGAAGATACGATATAATTTTCAGTTGAGATCATTTACCTGTTGTGGATCAGTTATGCGAGCTTTCCCCATCAGATCGAAGTAGAATCTCTCAAATGCCAAGTTGTCAAAAGAACCATCCTTCTTCTTTTTGTAGTCCAACACATCATATGGTGGATGTGTGATCTTCGCGTTGATCAGTTTGGCATCATATTCGAGTTCTTTCAAGAAATTTGGATGCTTATTCTCCATACAGTTCAAAAATTCTTCATCTGGCGATTCTTCAGTTGGCACAATGTCTAGAACAAACGCATCCAAGAGCCATTCTGCTATGATCTTTAACCATTCCCTCATCCTTTCTTCATGTTTATCATTCTTGGGAATGATATCTTCTACTTTAGCTGGAATCAGGGGTTCAACGATCTTCTTCCCAGCTTGACCCTTCTTTTCTCTGGCATCATATATTTTCTTCAGACCTTCAGCCTCAACTAGCTTGTCTGATCTTCTTTCTGCCTCACTCAGACGGGCCTCTTCATCTAGTTGCTCTTTTGTCAGTCTGACTGTCAGTTCCTTATCAACTTCAACTGCGTAAAAGAAAGACTCCAAAGTTACCCCTTTTTATTGAGTCTGAGCTGGTGGTGGAAGAGGTGCAGTCTTTGAGGGTCCAGATGGTCCAGCTTTTCTTTGTTTGGATTTTTCCATCTTGGCAGTTATTTCATCAGCAATCAGATCTAAGTGGTCAAGTCTTTGTCCATATGATTCAACAGTTTGAATCAGATCTTCTGTTGTGCTGATGATGTTGGGTGGTTTCTCACTCTGTCCTTCCCCCTTTTTGGTTTTATAAAAAAGAGCATTGGCATGGGAAGTTAGAGAACCAAAGCTAACTGCGATAGCTTGATTAAGATCTTGCACCGAGATTCCTACATATTGAACTGTTTGTTCTTGAATTTTGCTCATCAGTTCAGACTTTGTAGCTTCAATTGCACTCGAGAATGTGAGAATCAGTTTGTCAAGCTTTTCCTCCGTCTTTTCCAGCTTTTCTGTGGCCATAAGGAGAGATAAGTGAAGTTGATCAACTTTGGCCATCTTCTCTCCATAAGACCGTTTGAATTCACCATTCAAATCAGTCATTGTTTGTTGGAACTGATCTTTCAATGCTTCAATCTGGGAGATGAAAAATTCCCTCTGATCCTTCAGTTCTCGAATACAGGTTTGACGTTGATCAGTTATTGTATTGTTAATCGAATTAGCCAATACTCCTTCAACCTCCTCTTTCAGCAGATCCTTAAAACATGATCTGATTTCTCGCAACTGATCCGATGTAATGCGAGTAGCAGGTATATTTTGTATGATCTGATCTGTTGGAAGTTGAGTTGTAGTAGGTGGTTCAACAGTTGCCTCAGTTGTCTTTGCCTCTAGTGGTAAGTCTTGAACTGTATCACCAAGACCACCTTCATCGGCAACTCCCGCATCCTTCATGACAACATCTTTCTTGACATTTTCTTCATCAGAACCCAAAACAGACTTTTCCATTGGCTTCTCCAACTTCCTGTATACTAGGGCCTCCACCACCTCTTCTGATATGAGTTCAACTGGTGATCCTACACCAGCTGCCTTCTTCATGTCAAAATCAAAGTTAGCAAACTCATCTGGTCCACTCATCTGGTCCAGAATAATGAAATCCGAGAAGTTTTTCAGTCTCAGATCTCTCCAAGTCAGAATTTCAAGCACTTCATATTTGACCCTTGGGTAACCTTCCAATTCTGGGAACATTTCATCCAACTTCCGTTCCACTCTTAGTCTGATCATTGCTCCAGAAATTGTCTTCCCAGCTCTGGATTCTGGAAGAGATTCTTGTTGGCTTGCAGACACAGATGGTTGGTGAGGATGAGATGACTCAACAGGTGGTATATTTGTAGTGGATTTTTCTGGTGCGGCTTGCGAGCTGTTGGTTGCTGGGTTGAAGAATGTTCTGGCAGGGGCAGTTGAGCAATCTGTTCTTGACTGGGTTGAGCGTCAGATTTAGCATAGGTAGATAGTGGTGATCTGGTTCGCTCAAGTCGTGGAGATGGAGAAGCGAGAGAGAGAGGGAGTCATGCTTTGGGCGGAAAGCGTCTGGCGACGATTATCTTGGCGTGGTGAGGATGGTGATCTTGTCTTCTCTTTCCCTTTTCCCTTCTCTCCTTCTGATTGTTCAGGTGAGATTACCACCTGTGATCCAAGTTTTTCGACCATTTCGATAAATTTTTTTCTTTTGTGGGAGACTCATTTCCTTTCTGCTCATCAGTTTGTCTTGCTTCGTCTTCTTCTTCGTTTGACTCCTTCTCCATAAATAGAGTCATTGGCGCTTGTTTCATTCTCTTCGGCCTCTTTGCCAAATCCTTTGTTAGCGTTCTCCTCTTTTTGGGTTGAACTGCCTCAGGGTCTCTCTGTTCTTTCACAACTTTCTTCTTTCTCTCCGTCTTGGTCATGTCTTCATCAGGTGGACCAAAGATTTTGGACGTATCAGTAAGTAAGGCTTTGTAGGCTCTCAGTCTGGCCTGCTCCCAATCTGCCCTAGGAAACTTATCCCTCAGAATGACGGCAACTTTATTCAAATTGCTTATTCTTTTGGTCAGAATAATCACGCGATTCTCTTCCTGGAATTTATCCTTCTCTTGAACAAGAATAACCTTCAAATATCCCAACCAGTTGATATTTGGAGCATTATCAACAATAGCAGCCATGCAGTGCAAATTGGCGTGAGTTAAGCCATCTGGACTAAAAGAAATGACCATTATTGTTTTGGAGACAATGTCGAAGAGTAGTCTGTATTTCCGCTTAAGCATGGGCTTGGTGAAATTGGCAGTATGACATTTATCTGCTTCCCGGAAGAGTTGTTCTCTTATCTACGGTTCTTCGTGTTCACGATACAGAACAGGTGAGATCTTTCCCTTAGGAAGCCCAAAAAGTCGGATCAGATCAGCATCCGTGATATCGAAGGTTTCACCATTCACTGTCGACTCGAGCTCATTGTTAGATTTGACCCGCAGTTTGTGCAGAAACTCCAGAGCCTCAAACTGCATCACTGGATTGACACGAGCAGATTAGTACTTCTCCAATTTACAGGCTCGAAGGAGATCTAATATTTCTCTGGACTTGGGATCCCTTGTAGTATTGAAAACTACATATTTGTCTTCGACAATTTGATGTGTAAGGGATGGATAGTCACAGATAACTTTACCAGAACCGTGGGTTGCCATTTCTGCAAATTTATGAAGTATTAGATCTGTTTTGGCACATCGCAATAGTGTAGATAAGGCACTAAGTATCACATAGATCAATCTATATTGTGCATACACATATACATGCACATAGTATTATATCAATAAAATCGTGATGCAACAAACACAAGATATGCACTCATAGATTTAAATAACATTTATAGCAATTCTAGTATTTTGACATATGATCAGTTACTACACAAAAAAAAAAACATTGTAATAGACATATTCGAAAGCACACACAATTACCAGAGATTTGTGAAGAGAAAGTAATCGAAGAAATCACGTTTGAATGGTTCGCAAAAAAAAATGAAGAGTAATATGCATAGAAATTTTGTTAAGTGTCATCGGAATTTTTAGAGCTAGAAGAGTTTCAAAGTGTATGAATATGTCTATGTATAGAATTGGAGGGAAAAAACCTTTTAGAAAATCGAGATTGGAAACCGAAGAGGCTAATCAAGATGGGCGGTCGAGATTAAGCGGTTTATTTTAAAAGGAAATCGTGCGGTCAGGGATTTTGGACACGATAGCTTTTTGGATTTAAAAACACAATAAATAGCAATTAATATATATTCCCCACGTCCGCATTAAATGCTTTGCAGGGCGTGCGTCATAAAAGATATGTGTACAGTAAAAGCAAATAAAATCAGATAATTGCATATGAGTAATTAGAGAGACAAGGGAACAGAAATGCGTATCTGATTGACTGATTTTGTAATCAGCCAATACCACATGAAGTGGGTTGAGGTTTGACTGATTTCTATTGATCTTAATTTCTGTCTAATCTTTAGTATTTTCCAATGATCTCCCACTCCTTTGATTAGGTTTCTTCTGATCCTATCTGATCAGTTGAAGTTCCCCCTTCAACTGTTATCCCTATTCTGATCAGTCCCTGACTGATTCTCACTGATCAGTTGAGGTTCCATTTCTCAACTGATTCTTCTTTTCTGATCAGTTTCTTAACCAACTGGTTTTGGAGACCAGTCCACTAAAGATTTCTGGTGCACTTTCTCCTAAGTCTAGAAGTCCTAGCTCATTACATAGTTCTCTGAATCTGACTTCAGCTAGTGGTTTGGTTAAGATATCAGCTCTCTGCTTGTCAGTATGGATCTATTCCATTCGGATATTCTTCTTTTCCACATGATCTCTTATGAAGTGATGTCTGATGTCCACATGCTTGCATCTTGTGTGTAGAACTGGATTCTGAGTGATTGCAATTGCACTATTACTGTCACAGAATATGGGCACGTTCGTAGCTACAATGTTATAATCCCTCAGCTGCTGACTAAGCTAGAGCAGTTGGGAACAACAGCTTCCTGCGGCCATGTATTCTGCTTTAGTAGTAGATATGGCAAACAGATGTCTGCTTCTTTGAAAACCAAGAGATCAGTTTACTTCCTAAGAACTGACATGTACCCGAGGTTGACTTTCTGTCTATTCTGCATCCTCCATAATCAGAATCAGAATACCCACTAAGCTCTAGTTTATCATCTGATGGGTAGAATAAACCAAGGTTTACTGTCCCCTTAAGATACTTAAGAATCCGCTTAGATGCTTCAAGGTGGCTTTGCATCGGATTTGCCTGAAATCTGGCACATACATCTACTGCAAATGTTATATTTGATCTGCTGACAGTCAGGTATAGTAAAGATCCAATGAGAGCCCTATGTTCTTTCTGATTTATTTTTTGACCATTCTCATCTGGATCCATCTTGAATCCAGTCATCATAGGAATTTTGGCTACTTTACTGTTCTGAATTCCAAACTTAGCCAACAAATTCCTAGTGTATTTTGCCTGACAGATGAATATCCCTTCTGTACTTTGTTTAACTTGAAGACCCAGAAAGTAATTCATCTGACCCATCATGGACATCTCGAATTTTCCTTGCATCAGTTTGCTGAATTTATCACACAAGTTCTTGTTGGGAGATCCGAAGATAATGTCGTCCACATAAATCTGAACCATCAGAATATCTTCACCATCTTCTATTCTGAACAAGGTTCTGTCTATGACCCCTTTAGTGAATCCACTATTTACCAAGAACTGAGATAGTGTATCATACCAAGCTCTAGGAGCTTGTTTCAGGCCATAAAGAGCTTTTCTTAAACGATACACCTGGTTGCCCTTTTCAAAGCCAGGAGGTTGTTCAACATAAACTTCCTCCGCTAGTACCCCGTTTAAGAATGCACTCTTTACATCCATTTGATACACAGTAAACCCTTTGTGGGCAGCATATGCCAGAAATAGCCGAATGGCTTCCAGACGAGCGACTGGTGCGAAGGTCTCATTATAATCAATCCCTTCTAATTGTGAATACCCCTTCGCAACAAATCTTGCCTTATTTCTGGTGATGACATTGTTCTCATCCCTTTTGTTCTTGAATACCCACTTGGTGCCTATCACATCTTGATGAGTTGGTCTGTCTACCAGTTCCCAAACCTGATTTCTCTCGAACTGCTCTAATTCTTCTTGCATAGCTAGAATCCAGCTAACATCTTGTAGAGCTTCTTCTATTCTGGTGGGTTCCTTCAAAGACAGATAGCAACAATACATAGCACTTTCACCAACCCGATGTCTAGTTTGGACTCGGGCATTAGGATTGCCGATTATCTGATCAGTCAGATGGTCT
Source organism: Stenogyne calaminthoides (assembly GCA_037126765.1). NCBI lineage: Eukaryota > Viridiplantae > Streptophyta > Magnoliopsida > Lamiales > Lamiaceae > Stenogyne > Stenogyne calaminthoides. The sequence goes on from JBBCBC010000006.1 coordinate 13,304,527, forward strand.
TTCAACTAAGTCCTTCTTTTCCGATGTATATCAGTTTGGACATTGTCATCCTCTTCTGATATTAAGTCACTAGAAGTTAGGAGTGGTACAGTAATAGGATCCACTTGGCATGGACAAGTCTCAGCTGATGTTGGAATCATCATAGGCTGATGTCTGTCCGCCGGAACATCAGGTGTTCCCCCTGAACCAGATGGTTCAGTTGTTACTGTCTCAGCTGTACCAGCTTCTTCATTGACAGTTGTACGTACCTTAGGGTCTGATTGACCTGGTGAATCATTAAGATCAAGCTTAGGAACATACATTGTTACGTGATCTGATCCCTTTTCTTTGATACTTAACTGATCCATTTTCTGAGCATCAGGTACTGGTTGATCTGGTAGTACTTGTTCTGAGGCAGATTTCTCTTGTTCAGAAGATGACTCATCAAATACCACATGAGGTGTCTCCTCCACAACCAGGGTTCGCCTGTTGAACACCCTGAAAGCTTTGCTAGTTGAGGAATATCCTAAGAATATACCCTCATCTGACTTAGCTTCAAAGGTTTTCAACTGACTCTTCCCATTGTTGTGAATAAAACACTTGCACCAAAAAACATGGAAGTAAGAAACACGAGGTTTTCTGCCCTTCCACAGTTCATAAGGTGTTTTGAAGTGAGTCTTAGTCAAAGAGCATCTGTTCTGAGTGTGACATGTTGTGTTGATAGCTTCTGCCCATAAACGGTTTGGAGTTGCATGTTCAGCCAACATTGTGCGAGAAACTTCTTTGAGTGTTATGTTTCTCTGTTCTGCTACGCCATTCTGTTGTGGTGTTCTGGTAGCTGATGTCTCATGTGTTTTACCCGGTTATTAACTCATGGCCAACAAGTATAAATGATCAAACAAGGAGGAATAATGACGATAACTAACTAACAACACCGGAATTTGATTACCCAGTTCGTCTTTTGAATAAGACTACGTCTGGGGGCTCCCAAGCCAGAAATATTTTATTACTCTTTATCTGCCTAATGATCTAAGATTGCTCTCCCTTTTACAATGAAAGATACATGAAGTATATATAGATAAAGAACTAGGTTAAGAATCTTCATGGCTTCCTCCGCGGGCTTGCTAGGGCTTCGGCCGCCAAGGCTAGGGTTTCCTTAGTTAATGCGCGAATCCCGCTCCTGGATCAACCTGCCGTGCATACGCTCCGCGATATCCGCACCATTAACTACCCATATCTTTTCCATATTTATCCCTCCACCGACTTCAGGCTGAAGTCGCCTCCGACCTGCATACCTTCTAAGTCGCCTTGCGAACTTACATGGCCCAGGCGAGGTTGTCCCAAACGATATAGACATGATGGACATCTATTCATATAATCTGACCGGGAGCTGGATTAATCCAAGTTACAACAATTGCCCCTCAAGTCGAGGACGTGCGCTCGCTTCGGGGCCTTGACTTGACTCATTATTCTATCGACCTGTGACAAGTCGACCTTGGGAAGTGTTCCTGAAGTGAATCATCATTCTTGGGGAGGTGAATCATCGCCTCGATTCCTTGAATCAACGCAAGAGATTTGACGGATTTGTCATGATGGCAAGGCGTAAGGTAACGGCGTCGTCACGCAAATCACCTTAACCGGTGATCGCGGTGTTAACCACGACGTGATCTCCGCAACTTCATTTTTCTGAACGGGCCCTTAGTTTACCCAAATTACACTTCGGCCCCTCCCATTTTCTATAAAAGGGTGAGGGTTTTGAGCTACTTTGCCTTCATCTATTCTTGAGACTCGGTGCGATTTTTCGGCGGCTTCACGAGATTCCGACAAAAATTAACTCAGGTAAAAATTCAATTCCTCCTCAACTCTTCACCATGGTTACCGATCCTTCGATGACATCTTCTGCCCCTCGACCCTCGATTCCATCGTCCTCGGACGAGGACAACATTGTCTTAGATCAGCTCTGCCGCCATCGTGGTTCTAGTTCCATTACCATCGACTCGGGGGGATCCCCGACGGTCGGTGCCTCGAGCGATAATCGGGACGACGGGGGTAATGACGATGAACAATTTTTGGCGGAGTTGGAGGAAATCACTCACCTTCCCGCATTGAATCTCAGGCCTCTTCGTGCCGCTGCGTCTGAGAGGATGGTGTTGGGGTTATACGTGAAAGTATGCTTTTACTTTGTATAACCTATGTATTAAACACTTATTTACTGAAATAAATTATTTATCACTGTTGCTTTAAATATGATTGAATGTTATATATATTTATTGCAAACCGTTCATAGCACGCGTTACATTGTAGTTAACGTGGTGATACCAGATCACAGAAGATCACGTTAACAGTGCCTTGTAAACGAGTGCGTGTTTCACAACTTAGATAGATCTGAACAATATATTGGTAGAAGTTGATGTGTAAGGCTCAGATTGACTTGTCTTGACCAAGAGATTACACTAGTGCATTCGATGCGCTGAAGCGGACCTGCAAAGAGGATAAACTCATTCGCACTGACTTAAGGGATGAAGAGTTAGACCTCAGTGGTTGTTGATTTCGTAATCTCTGTCACTTAATAAGGTCTGTGTGCAATTAGTAGTTATTGCTTTGACTTATAAATGGGAAGAGAATCATTGCGACTTCGATACCCTATATCTTGAGCAATAATATTAATTGCACGACAGTTGCTAAATTAATACAGAGAATCGTGTGCTTGCAATGTCTTGCTTGATTGATCCCCTTGGTGGGCTCGGAACCTTTATCATACCAAATCTTGCAAGTGGAATTAATTTTCCGGTATGGATAATAAAGTTGAGATGTCCTTACTCCAAGGATAAAGATATTAATTAATATAAAGCTTTTCAGTGGCTTAATTAATTAATGGACTAAATAATCTTAAACACGGGAAATAATAACCGGGAGCCATATTACCGTAATATGGGTTAAGACTGGATAGTGCAATATTAATTATATAGTGACATTAATTAATATTAATGGGCTGAATTATATTGTGGCTCAATATTGGAATTCAGAAGTCCATTGGAAGGTCCATCTTAATTCTCCTAAAGGCCCCTCAAGTAGCCCAAATTATAGTCCAATAAATAAAAGGTGCTTAAAAAAAAATAAATTATTGTTGCAATATTTCCTCAATAATTTCGAAAATATTAAAGAAAAGAGGGAGAAGAATTTTCTTGAAAAGATTTTATGGAAAGGAGATAATGTATTCTTGGAATAAAAGATTATCCCATAAATTCAAGAAAACTCCCACTTGGTCTCTTTATTGGGAATTTTCGAAAATATAGTGAATAAAAAGGGAAGAAAGATTTTCTTGATTTTCTTGGAAAGATTTTATGGAGAAAGATATGTATTCTTGGAATACAAGAATATCTCATAAATTCAAGAAAGATACAATCTTGCAAATCTTCTTGAAATTTTCGAAAAAATGGGCTAAATAAGGGTGTGAGATTTTTGTGAAAAAATACACATGGAAAGAAGAATATATTGGATATATTCAAGATTTCTTGGAGATCAAGAAAAGATCTTTCCTAGCCCTAATTGCCTTGAAATTTTTGAGCCCCCCTCACTTATAAATAGGGGATGAATTTTTCATCCCCAACTAGTGTTCCATGCGTTGGAAATATTAGAAATCCACAAAAGTGGTGCAACAATAATTTTATTTTCCTTTGTTTTATAAATCGTTCATCGGAGAACCTTCCACCGGGGTTATTGGACGAGGACTTGGGAATACTTGAGAAGGGCTTTTGTTGGGTATCCAGATATTTGATCCTGTCTGTCTCAGATCGTCTCTCCAACGGGTACGTTTACGTAAACTCCTAGAAATTCCGCATGCTAGGATCTTTTACGTGAAATATTATTTGCATGTTGTTGTTGGATTAATTATTATTTGAATTCACTTAGGTAAATTCATGCTAGTAATAATTGTTAATTTAAATTTGTGTTTATGAGGTCATCCCGATAGATCCTGACATATGTTAGCTCAACAGTAAGGAGTTTCTCCTGTTGAATTTCTGCAGGTCGTCCTATATGTCCATAACACATCCGGGAGCTCGCTCGCCCATTTTTCTTTTCCTCCCTCAATCTTGACCTTGAGTGTGTGCTTGATGATTTTGTTCACGGCTTCGACCTAACCGTTCGATTGGGAATGGTATGGAGTTGAGAAGAGCTTCATGATCTTTCATTTTTTTAAAATAGTGTCTATTTTGAGGCCGTCGAACTATTTTCCATTGTCATATATGATCGCCTGCGGTAATCCGAATCTGTAGATGATGTTCCGCCATATGAATTTGATGACGTGATCTTGATCTATAGTTTCCAATGCCTCAGCCTCGGCCCATTTCATGAAGTAATCTACCGCTACCAGGGCGTATTTGACCGAGCCTAGAGCTGTTGGGAGTGGCCCAATGATGTCTATCCCCCACTTTGCGAATGGCCAAGGACTGAGGATGCTTGTAAGTTCCTCTGGGGCAGCTTTGATGGAAGGGGCATAGATTTGACATCTATGGCACTTGCGGGCGAAGATGATAGCATCGGCCCTTAGAGTTGGCCAAAAATATCCCTGCCTTGTGGTCTTGTGGGCCAGCGATTCTCCCCCGGCGTGGTTTCCACATACCCCTTTGTGTATTTTGCGTAGGACAACTTGCCCTTGCTCTGGTGTGATACGTCGAAGTAGGGGTGTGCTGAAGCCTCGTTTGTATAATTCGTCATTGATCATTGTGTACCGCGCGGCTCACAGATGTAACTGTCGGGCTTGAACCCGATCAGTTGGCAGGAGACCACTTATCAAGTATTCAATGATGGGTATCATCCAGCTCAATGTCGGGGTTTCTAAGGTCGCGACTCTCGCGTGTGCGGTGGATGGGTGGGAAAGTATTGTTATGGTGACATCCTTCATTTCTGGTGATCCTTCAGAAGTCGCTAGCCGTGCTAAGGCGTCAGCTCGCGAATTCTGTTCTCTCGGGATTAGTTTGACATGGACCTATTCGATTTTTTAACACAATATCTTTAAGATCTCTTGGTAAGCTGCCATCTTGTCATCCCGTGTCTCGTATTCCCCCAAAACTTGGTAAGCTACAAGCTGGGAGTCTGTGTGAATCTGCAGTCTTTTGACGCCCATGGCAGTCGACATCTCTAGGCCGCTGGCCTCATATTCGGCCTCATTGTTTATCTCAGGAAAGTCGAAGGTAATGGCATTTTGGAAAGAGATGCCCTCCGGACTTATCAGAACCAAGCTGGCCCCCGACTTGTGGGAGGTCACTAACCCGTCCACAAATAACTCCCACGGCGGGTTGTTTGAGCACCCGGCTTCTAAAGGGAAGGTAAGCTCGATGATGAAATTAGCTAGCGTCTGAGCTTTGATGGTAGACCGGGGTACGTATGTTACTCCGTATTGTCCGACCTCGATGGACCATTTGAGGCATCGACCCATTGTATCAGGTCGGTGACGGAACATTCCTTAGGGGTGTGGAGGTGAGGACTTCGACCTGGTGATCGAAAAAGTACGGCCTTAGTTTTCTCACACTCATGACCAACGCGTATGCTAGTTTCTCTAGTACCGGATACCGCTGCTTGGTTTCGTTCAGCGTTTCACTGACAAAGTAGATCGGAAATTCATTCCTGTCTTCCACTCGGTCGAGTACCGCGCTCAAAGTTGTTTCCGAGGTTGCGAGGTATAGGAAGAGTTTCTCCCCTGGAACTGGTTTCGATAGGATGCTCACGTCTGCCAGGTAAGCTTTAATTTTATCAAGTGCCTCCTGGCTTTCGGGTGTCCATTCGAACTTTGATTTCTTTCGGATTGTGTCGAACAATGGCTTGCACTTATCCCCAATTCGGGAGATGAACCTGTTCAAAGCGGCCAGATAACCTGTGAGTTTTTGCACCTCTTTCACGTTTCAAGGTGCTCCCATGTCTAATATGGACTTGACTTTTGTGGGGTTAGCCTCTATTCCTCGCTTGCTGACCGGTGAGTCCCAAGAATTTCCCAGATTCGACCCCGAAATTACATTTCTTGGGGTTGAGCCGCATGTTGAATTTTCTCAGGACGTCAAAAGTTTGTGCCAAGTGCGTAAGATGGTCTTCTGAATTCAGACTCTTGACGACTATATCATCCACGTAAACTTCTACCGATTTGCCGATAAGGTCGGCAAACATGTGGTTGACCAGTCTTTGATATGTTGCCTCTGCGTTCTTTAAACCGAAAGGCATTCTTTTCCAACAATAGATATTCTTTTCCATCAGGAATGAGGTATGTTGCCGGTCTGGCTCATGCATAGCTATTTGATGATAACCTGCAAAGGCATCCATGAACGACATCATCTCGTGACCCGCTGTGTTGTCTATCAAGTGGTCGATGTGGGGCATAGGGAAGAAATCCTTTGGACAAGAACTGTTGAGGTCGGTGAAGTCGATGCATAGTCGCCAAGTTCCGTTCGACTTCTTCACCAATACGGCGTTAGCCACCCATTGGGGTTGATCGACTGTGTGATCAGGTTGTTGTCTAATAACTTCTTCACCTCTTCCGCTAAAGTTGCATACTTGTCTGGGCTGAATTTTCGCCTTTTCTGGGCTATCGACTTCCGAGTTGGATCAACATATAATCTATGACATGTGACTTTTGGGTCGATCCCCACCATGTCTTTGTGCCACCATGCGAAGACGTCTAAGTTCTTTTTGAGAAAGTCGATGACTTCCCCCTTCAGGTCGTCTGGTATTTTGGAACCTATGATTACTTCTAGATCCGGTCGAGCTGGGTCTATCTTGACTTTCTCGAGATCTTCTCCTGTGATGGCCTTTGAGGCATCTTGTCGGGGGTCGTCGATCTCGCTCGAAAGCGTAAACTCTTAGGTTCGGGTCCTATTCTCGGGTCGAGGTCGCTGTGACTTCTTTTCTTACTCGCTCTTTTGTTATTCAATTCGTCACATTGTTTCTCACTATCTATTACAGGTATTTGTTTGCTAGATAAAAATGCGGAATTGAAAAGAGACGAGGAATAAATCAAACAACCTCTTGCATCAACTTGGTCACCTTTAACGGTGCCGACCAGCCCACTCTTGGTGGGGAACTTCACACAAAAATAAAAAGTTGAGGACGCAGCCTCGAATTCATGCTCAAATGGCCTCCCAAGAAAGCCATTATAGGAACTTGGGAGGTCGACAACTAGAAAATCTAACAGCCTAGTTGCCCTAACCTCACTGTTCAAAGTAAAGACTAACTCGACGACCAGCCGAATCATCCCTGACAGCTTCACTGTTGCTTCACCGAAGCCTTTCACGACGTGGTCGCATGGGGTGATGTAGGCATCATAGTCCCCGAGTTGATCCAGAGTTTTCTTGAAGAGAATATTGCAGAAGGCACCCCCGTCCACTAGCAGCCGGCACACAGTAGTTCCCATGATGTTTGCTTTGATCACAAGGGGATCGACATTCGAGTAGACTATTCCAGCTTTATCCTTCTCGCCAAACTCGATCGTGCTGGTTTCTTCCCCCACTGTAAAGACTGGCAGCACCATTTTCTTAGCATTTTCTATCTCCCTTATCTCGGCCTTCATCCTCCGTTTGGAAGAGGAAGTCGAAGAGAGTCCTCCAACTGTTCCAAGTGGGGAGAGGGTATGTATGACGCGACCTCCCGCATTCTCGGGCATGGGCGGGATAGGTTGTTCCCCCTGCCCTATTCCCTAGTCGGTGTTTCTGGGGGCGGGCTCCACCTGTCGGGGATGATCTGTCTGTTGGCGACCTCTTTGAGCGCGATCATGGTCCCTCTGAGGTCGCTTGAAAAACTCGTCCAACAAACCATCTTCGTACAACCTCTAGAGTTGGGGGAGTAGATCCTTGCATTCGCTTGTGTAGTGACCTACCTGTTCGTGAAAATGACAGAACTTGTTGGGATTTAACTTGCCTTTGTTCTTGATGGGGCGAGGCGGGAGGAGTAATTCCCGCTCTCTGATCTGATTGTAAACATGTCCGGGAGTCATGCCCAATGCTTCCATCAGCTTGACTGGGATGTTATCTTCGAAGGGCTTGAAGCTGTCGGGTGCCTTGTAGTGCCCCCCGACTTTCTTGGAGCTTTTTCTTGGATCTGCGACTTCCATTTATCGGAGAGTCGAGATTCCAGGAGCTTCGATATGTGGATCAAGTCGCTAGCTCACCTTCGGAAGTCGGCATAGCTAGTCAGATATTCGGCGGTCATGCGCCGCCAAAGCTTGGTTCCCTTTCTGAGGCCGGAGATGGCCCCAAGAAGTTTCGCCTCATCCCCTATGGGGTCTCCTTCGATTATGAGTTTGTCGATCCTTTCAATGTAAGACCAACCTGACTCTGTATCACCCTGTTGAGTATTCATTAGACGCCTGGTCGTAGGATGGGTGCCAAAGCCGTGAAGTGGGTCAAGAATAGCTTGGCGAGCTGTTCAAAAGTGTCCACCGAGAATGGTGGTAGCGAGGTAAACCACTGATGAGCTTGGTCGCTAAGAGTCAAAGAAAAAAACCGACACTTAGTTGCATCGGATGTGCCCATAGAGGCCATGTAGGAATTGTACTTCACCACGTGGACTCTTGGGTCTGTGTTTCCACTATAGCGATCTAAGGTCTCTATGCAGATCTTTCTCTGGGTAGGCGCCATAGTAACCATGGCCCCGAGTGGAGAATCCAGGATGGTGAGGTTATGGTCTGTTCTCGCCAGCCCATTTTGATTTTCCACTCGTTCGAGAAGTCACTGGACCATCCAGGTCAATGCCGTGACCTGAGCGTCGCGATGATCCCCAACCGAAAAAACCACTGGAGGATCGCCTTGGTGGATAGCTGAACCCCTCGGCAATTCATCGTGGTGCAGGTTCAGAGCCAGCGCGAGGTCGCGCTCCACCTGATCAGAATGTCGAGGCTGAGACTAGGCCTCATCCTCGACGACCATCGGGACTTTTGAACCATAGATCCCCAAGCCGGTTGAACACATTGTCCGACCCCGCCGGTCTCTCCAGGAGTAGACGATTCCGGACGATAGCTTGCTTCGCCGGTTCGTATGCTAGTTGGCCCATTGAACTTCCCTTTCTGGCTAGGTCACCCTTATTCTTTGAAGTTCCGGCATCCTGGGCGACCTTTTTTGATCGGGGGTTATTCTTCTTCGCCGTCGAAGGCGAGGCTTTTCTTGTTGAGGATGGCCATTACGGCCTTCGCATCTTCTAGTGTTTGGACCAGATTCCACCAGTCAGGAGTGATCGACAGAGCCGCGGGGTGGGTGCGCTGCGACCTCAGAGAGGCTTCGACACCATCATGGGCATCCTTCATGTCCGGTAGGGTTACCTTGGTTGATCGTCATTGCTTGATAAAAAAGGTGGGTCTTCTCAGGAATTGGTGTAATTCTTCAAGAAAATTTTCCCACAGACGGCGCCAATTGTTGTACCCGGTTTTTAACTCACGGCCAACAAGTATTAATGATTAAACAAGTAGGAATAATGACGATAACTAACTAACAACACCGGAATTTGATTACCCAGTTCGTCTTTTGAATAAGACTACGTCTGGGGGCTCCCAAGCCAGGAATATTATATTACTCTTTATCTGCCTAATGATCTATGATTGCTCTCCCTTTTACAATGAAAGATACATGAAGTATATATAGATAAAGAACTAGGTTAAGAATCTTCATGGGCTTCCTCCGCGGGCTTGCTAGGGTTTCGGCCGCCAAGGCTAGGGTTTCCTTAGTTAATGCGCGAATCCCGCTCCTGGATCAACCTGTCGTGCATACGATCTGCGATATCCGCACCATTAACTACCCATATCTTTTCCATATTTATCCCTCCACCGACTTTGGGCTGAAGTCGCCTCCGACCTGCATACCTTCTAAGTCGCCTTGCGACTTACATAGCCCGGGCTAGGTCATCCCAAACGATATAGACATGGCGGACAACCGTTCACATAATCAGACCGGGAGCCGGATTAATCCATGTTACAACATCATGTTGTATACCAAACTTATTGCAAAAGTCAGTAATAAAGGAGTTCAGAAACTCTGTACCTTTATCTGATCCGATTTTCACAATACTGACACCCTTCTCATTTTGTAATCTCTTGAGCAGCTCAGGTATCTTTGTTGTAGTTTCATTCTTCTTATACAAGAATACAACCCAGGTAAACTTGGAATAATCATCCACGATTACCAGAGTGTATTTGCGTCGTCCCGAAACTAAGTGGTCAGAATCGGGTCCAAACAAATCCATGTGGAGCGATTGAAGATTACCGGATTTGAATCGGGTCCCGGGATCCCTTAAATGAGGCTTTAACCTATTTTTCCTTCTGACATGCGACACATGTCTGATCCTTAGAGAATACCTCATTAGGGAGACCCTCAACCAGGGACATCCTTGATATCTTGTTAAGAGTCTTAAAGTTCAGATGACTCATTCTCTTGTGCCAGAGCCAACTACTGCTTTATGAATTCTTAACAATCAGGCATGCATTTCTTGGACAATTGTTCCAATCTGCAGTGTAGATCGTTCCTTTCCTTGAACCAGTTAGCAAAATATGTTGAGTAGCTCGATTCTTGATAGTGCATTGATCAGTCGAGAACTCAACGCTGAATCCGTTGTCGTAGAATTGTGAAATCGATAATAGGTTGTGCTTCAAACCATCGACATACGAGACTCCAGTAACCTGTCTCCCATAAGCATCTACATAATCATACATCTCTTCATGTGCTTTCTGGTCAGTATGATTATGAGTGTGAACCTTGGATGAATCAGAAGACTTGGGATTTTTTTGATTAGTCTGTCTTCTTTTAATCCAGTGTGGTTCAGGTGCAGATGTCCTGGATTTCTGGTTGAAAGGATAGGTACCACTGCTACCATCAAAAGATTCATATCTCTTTTGCACAAATGGTTTATGCAGTTTACCCTTAGCATCTTTGGTTAGGCGAACTTGACCGATTAGGTTTTGGATCAAACTTTCCTCTTTGCGAGATTGTCTTTTTCGATTTCTAATCACGACGATTGAGGTCTCTTTAGAAGAACGGGGTTCTTCTGTTGATTCCTCGGCTGATGCTTGATCAGATGAGGTTCATTTATGTTCCCTTTCTAATCAGGCACCTGCCTTTTCTGTTCAGCATGTCTTTTTCCCTTCTTCGATACATATTTGACATATTGTGTATCTTGTCCAGAAGTCTTCCTAGATTCACTTTTGGATTGTGAACTAGGTTGGACATATGAGGATCCAGAAGGGCTATCAAACCCAATACCCTTCTTATCAGTTGGCTTCCGAAAGTAGCTCGTTATTTCATCAATATTTTTAGAAGTTTTTCCAAAGATCTCTACTTTCTTTCGCAAATTGTCCTCACTTTGTTTCAGACTCTCATGCAGTCGGAAGAGTTCATCAAACTTAGCTTGGAGAATTTTGAGATCATCAGCTTGCTGCTTGTTAATAGTTTGCTGTTCTTTAACCAGTTTACCCTGATCAGAAGAGCTGACTTTCAGAAACTCCAGTTATGTAGTCATCTTCTGAACAGTTTCAACTGATTTCAGTTCAGCAGCTTTACTTACAACATTATCCTTGACAAGCTTAATGTTCTCTGCCCTCAGCTTATCGTTCTTAGCTTCCACTATTGTATAAGTGTCTACTGCATTAGAGAGATCGTCAAACAATTGCTCATTGTAGAGCTACAAGTCAATCTCTCCAGCAGGTGTGCTCAGTACAACAGGTGTGGAAACAGAAAACACAGAAGGATTAGAAATTACCTCAGTTTGATCAGCATCCTTGGCCATGAGGCAGATGTCGTCATCAGATCGTCGAAGTTATAGACATCATCAGTATTGCTCATCAGGCAGAAGTCTTCTACAGATGAGTAACCAGAATCATCTGAAGGTAGATAAGAGTCATCTATCCCGGATGTATCAGCAACCATGACTTTTTTGTCTCTGTATCTTTGCTCTCTTCTGTTCCTCTTATCTTCTCTTTCTTTTGGAGTCAGGTCAGGGCAATCTGCACTGTAGTGACCTAGTTTCTAACAGTTGAAACATGCTCCTGGTTCCACTGAATTTCTCCTGCCAGGTGAATCATTTCTTCTGTAGGATCTGTCAGGTGACTTCCCAGTTTGCCTATGATCAGAATTCCTTATTTCTGATTTGTTGTCTCTTCTATCATCAGAATGATCATCTCTCTTCTTATCTTCTCTGCGGTCATCTCTATGATAATCTCTTCTGTCATCAGAACGATTCCTTTCTTGTGATCTGTCAGTAGATCTCCTATCTCTTCCTCTAATGTTCTGATAGTCTCTGTAAAATTTCCGATATTTTCCCAGTTGAATGTTGGATCTTTCAAGCTTTCTGGTCAGCAAAGAAATCTGTTCAGCCTGACTCATGATATTTCCAATTGGTTCAGTAGACTTTGAACTGCTGCTAGCCGCTTTGAATGCAACTGTTTTTGATGTGGCAGGTGTAGCTTCAACAGGTGACTCATCTTCTTCTTCTTGACCTCTTTCGATCAGGTCAAATTCATGAGCCTTTAGACTGAGAAACAGGTTGCTTGGCTTCATGTTCGCAATATCTTGACAATCTTTTATAAATGTTACTTTCATGTCCCATTTCTTGGTCAGGGATCTCAAGATCTTGTAGTTGACATCTTTGTCAGACATTTCTCATCTTAGTTCACGAAGCTTGTTGACATTGTGATTGGTGATTTATTTTGATTTTGATCTTATCTTGAGTTTTCAAAACGATTCGAGTTGCGTCTGTATCTTTGTCTTTTATGGTTTCATATTTAAAAGTATCCCCGAACCTCCTTGGGGTCTTGAGATCTTGATCTTCTCTTTTTTATCTTTCCATAGTCTTCATGATGATGAGTTGCGATATCGGATTAGACGATTTCTTTAAAAAGATCCATCTGAAGGACCCTTTTCGAATATTTGGATAATGCGGATCACCTATTATGGGTTGTTGTAATAGATGATGATGGATCCTTGTTCAAAAACTTCCATCATTGTTATCTTGTCCATGGTTCTTCATGAAGTATGGATGAAAGCATACTCATCAATAGAGAACTTAGGCAAATCATGATACCCAAGTATTATCCAGAAATGACGTTGAAAGCAGATGAGTATTAAAAGCGAGTTTTTCAAAGACTTTTCCAGTGACCACAATGGTTCTTAAACAACCGTGATACTCAAAAGCGATGGTCCGCTCGATACCACTTGGATATTAGTAAGGGATAAATAGACTTTAAAAACTTTTGCGTGAGATTGATGATAAACAAAATCGCGTGTCTTATCGGGATTACCATTTGATCGGTTTCAAGTGAAATCTTTTGGTTTGTCGGAAGGTTTGATCCCATATAAAAAGTTCAAATCACGTTTAATAACAACCGTTTAAGCGATGTTTGAACCTAACAAAAAAACGGTTTTGTTAAATCGAATTCTAAGTTATCTGGTTTGAATCGAGATGACAAATGTCAATGATCGGAATGATCGGGACATCGAATCTTCCATGTAATATTTTAACAGGGTAGTGTGCAAAGTTAGTTTAAGGTTAATCGACATAAGACAACATATTTTATAGTGGTTAGGTAAATCAACTCTTCCACTAGAAAACCCGACCGAATCTTACTAAACAAGGGGTATAAGATTGGACTTAGTTTATTGTGTTAGTTTGTCATATGTTTTATAGTTCTTAAGGAGATGAATCAAAAAATAGAAACCCGAAATCTTACTAAACAAATTGTGGATAACTTGACTTTTGATGATAATTTTTAAGATTTGTTGTTTGTTCCCATATATATCTCATCTTAAATGACTAGTTTCAAGTACACGGTCTATTAAATTTAGGATTTGCTTTACCAACTATGATTAATTTTGTTTTTTCTTGATTCTTTGATCCGATTTTTAACTATCCTAGTGTTTGGGTGTCTTGGTGAATCTAAGGGCTTGTTGTTTCTATCTCATTTTTACCAAATATGGTGAATTTTTCGTAGGATGCGAAGGTTAATCATTTAAGGTAGGATGCGGGATAGATGCGTATCGATTGATCCGGTGACTCCGATCGTGTCACTCTCATTGGTTATCAAGTACACTTGTTAGATGTTTGCTTTACCAACTATGGTTGACATTTTTCTTGTCGAAGTATGTCTTGGTGAATCTTGATTTGTCACTGGTGTAAGTCGAGATATCTTAGCACAACTTAGCGCAAGTTGTCTTCCTTCACTCTCTTCATTCCGATGTAGGTCTTCTGGTCTTGTGGTCTTGTTCTTCTGGTAGTCATCTGATCTTCAGGTCTTCTGATTCTTCAGCTTCATGTCTTCACCTGATTATCTAACTATCGACATTCGATCTTCCCGATCTTGACTTGTCTGATCTTCTTATCTTCCTGATCTTCTTCAAGACTTAACCTATAAATATTGAGTTCCCCCTCAATATGTGACCTATCTATTACATCAGTTGTTCTATACAATAATTATCAACTGGTCATCTTAACTTAATTTCTAGATCATCACCAGCTAACAGGTTTGACTGGTCCTATAAGTGTTTTGGAACTTTCATTAAAACTATAAATTTCCCAACAGATTTATATATGTATAACTAGTGTTAGTCCCGCGAACTTCACGGACTGAAATAATATTTTTATATAAAATAATTAATAATATTTAATATTATTTTAGTCATTTAATATTTTTTATGATCAAATAATTTATAATTCATAAAATATTAAAAATAAAATATAATTCAAATATGCAAAGTATGATTTTATATGTTATTGTACTTGATGAATCCATAATAAACAAATGAATCCACAAATTTAGATTTGAAAGGAAAAAATACTATAAATTACAAATTTTGAAAAACTTTTTTTGTAAATAATATTTATTGTATATACTTGTAAGGTCTCTTATACGAATCGAGACACATAATTTGCAATCCACTTTTGCTTTTAACTCTAAAGACTGTAACATATAATTGTTCGTATGTGAAAATCGGCTTGCGAATATACAATTCTACAGTTGAAAGAGATTGACCCTAACTTTTATTTATCGTCATCACAAAACATAATACGATTGAAAATTGTCTCCTCTTAAACTTTACCGGAATTGTTTGGTCCGAATTACTCAATGTCATTCTTCGGATGAGCACCTTATTCTCAATATTCATTACTAAAATTATTTATACTTCAAGAATATAATTTTCAAGCTCTGTGACAATCAACATCGTGCCATTACACAAACCTGCTGACTTAATTTGGTAAATATTTATGAGAAGCACTAACGACATTCATTCTTTCAAAATTAAAAAGTGACCAAAATTTAAGAAATGATGCTTAGTTGACCTTATCAATAATTGTGATATATGAATTAATTGGAATTGAATCGTGATTTTAAGGAATATGATTATAAAATTAAGGAAATAATTTAAATTACATAATTGAAAATTTGGTTTTCAACTAAATCATTAAGTTAGAATAAAATACGAAAATTTTAAGAAATAATCAGTCGAGAATTATGGACCGAAATAAATTCAAATAGTAATTATATAATTCAAAAATTTAAAATTCAACGTTTTAAGATAGCAAATATGATAGTGTTTTTGAAAAATATGTAGCGAGAATTATGGACTGAAATTAGATAAATATTGTGTAGTTGACCTGATTAATAATTGTGATATAATAAATTATTTTTTAATATTTTAATTTTTTTAATTTTGAAATTTAATAAATTAGTGACTAAAATTTAAGAAATTTCGATTATATAAATTATTAATTAAAATTTGGCAAATGAGTTAAGTAATTTTTTTATCAACATTAATTATATGGGTTATGTATTTGAATAACAATATAATTTATATCTTTAGTGTTTTTTAGGTAAATTCAAGCTCAATATTTAGGGAAATCATTTAACTCTTTATTATAATTTTTATCTTCTTACATAATCTATGGAATTTACCAAATAATTAGGAAGATATAATTAATTATCAAATCAATTTTAAATGGTAAATAATTTAATTCTTTATTATAACTTTTATCTTCTTGCATCATTTATGAAATTTACCAAATAATTAGAAAGATGTAATTAATTATCAAATCAATTTTAAATGGTAAATCATTTAATTATTTATTATAATTTTTATCTTCTTGCATTATTTATTGAATTTATCAAATAATTAGAAAGATATAATTAATTATCAATATTAATTTTAAATTTAAAGTTGACTAATCATACTTGAATTTTTGATTTCATTACATGATTAATAAGAAAAATATTGGTATGCACTATACAAAAGTATTAGATAATAAATTTCATTAGATAAATATTCATAGCGAAATAATTAAAATATTTTATAAATATTTTATTAAATATCTTCGAGTATACAATGGTTGAAGGTATCAATATCCTTGTAATAGAAGAATCTACAATCTAACATTAGATGTAATGAAATGTAATATAATAATTTTTGAAACTTTTAAGATGATCTTTGCATCAGATCGATATATATATATATATATAAGGATCGTTCAAAGATCTATATCAATAGTATCCTATGGATCTTTTACAAACACGGATAGGAAATTACTGAGAAATTCCATAGTCCATGAGTTAACCTGAAAAAAGCTTTTACACCAAAAAACGCTGCTTTATTCATCCAAAAACGGCAAAAAAGGGCTAAAGCCCACATGGTTAACTCATGAATATCACTGGAAAGCTCAAACCTACCGGTTAAACCAACTCTACCTTTGATATATCAAATTACAGATCAATATAGGAATATAATTCCAAATGCACATGATAGTAGAGTATAGTTAAGTCAGGTCATGATTCAATACAAGTAATTTAGCCGACCATTGAGGCGGCAATCATCATAAATAAAAATTTAAAATCTGTAATTTAAATAACAATATACCTTTAAAAAGCCACAAGCAAAAAACCGGTTTATGAACAATAATATTACAAGGTTACAAGGTTGCACACAAGAGAAGGATTTAGAGAGAGAAAGAGGGGGCTTAGTCTAAACTCGAAGCGTGCCTCCGAAAAAAAAAAATACAAGTCTATTTATAGATGAAAAATTTGACATCAAACCCCGGATTTCAAAAAAAAAAAGAAATAGTCGAGAAAAAAACAAAGCCACAAAAAACAAAAAAAAAAAGAAGAAGTTTGAATAGTAATTACTATTCATGAACAAAGATTTTTGTCTGATGCAAGCAATGAATTTAAATTTGATTTTTGTCTCGACATCAGTAGCCACATTTTTTTTGGAATGTGCTAAATCAAAGTCTTCTCTAAATCGCCATTAGTGAAGCTTGTTTCTTCAGAAGAATTAGAGTCTTCTTAAATCCTTTTAAGGAATGAGGATAATGTCTTCATTCATCAATATCATTCCTGTATCTTATTTTTTCCAAAGACTGGGAATACATATTTCAAGAATCTTAATTTTCTTCTTCAGAACTTTGAGATAATTTTTATCTCGGATTTCATTATTATTTTCATCAAAAATAACATTAAAAGGGACCTTCCAGATATTAGAAACTGGCATTAGTTTGGAGCTATTTAGATATAATATCCAATCTTCCATTAACACTTTCTTTCTTTAAGTTTCTCTTTAAGAGAATTTCTCAAAAGACCAAAACTTTCTTGAAGAGAAAAGTCTTGATAGTCTTCATTTGGGTCCTGAGCATATTGTAATTCAGAACCGGAAATCATAGAGACATCTGATTTTGAATCAGAAAAATCAATATCATTGAATAAATCTTTCTTGATATGATCTATATAAAGATCCATAATTTTTTCCTTGGGAAATAAACCAACATATTTCTTAGAATATTCAGAAAATGAAGAAAGACTATTTGAAGTCTTTTCACCAGAAGACTTTTTATATTCTTCTATTTTGGATTTAATCCTATTGATATTTTCATGCAAAGGTGACTCATGGGAGCCAGGAGTAATAAAATTTAAGTTATTCCAAAATCTCGTAGTATGGATCCTCCATAAACTTGGTATACCATCTTTAGTATAACTGAATTCTGATCTCCATTTCCAGACCCATGGGATTCCGGAATCAACAAAAAACATACAAATAGTTTTACTACTTGTATTATGAGTTTTTAATGAAGAAAAATTAATAGAATATTCTTCCAATAGAGATTTAATCTCTTCAGGCAAAATATCTGCCATAGTACCAAAATTTCCCCACCAGGAGAAAAACCAATTAGGAATTTGATTCCTACTGATATTATCACAAATTTTTATCAGCCAAGTGTGAGAATGCTTAGCATTCTGATAAAATAAAGTTTTATAAAAACTTTGTAGATAATCCCAATAATTGTATTGGTAAATTGTTTTAGTGACTTCATTAGTCATGCTTCTCTCAGCAAAAGGAGAAGTACCCCATTCTTGGATGGAGATGATTTTTTTAATGATAAATTTAGAGTAATTTATCGCTTTACTCTTAGGAGGAAATGTTGAATATCAAAACTTCCAAGGCTAATGAGGATATTCTCATAAAATTCTCTCGTCTTATAAGTTTCCATATTCCAACTATTAGCTGGAAAATACTTATCCATAAGAATCCATGGGGACTCTTTGAATTTTTCATCATCATTTTCGATGACAAGAATTAATTCTCTCTTAGGAGAATCAAAGAATTTATATTCTTTCTGAGCGACTGAAGAATATGACTCATCATCATCAGGTTTTAAAGGATTATCCTGAACTTGAATATTCATGCTCCGTTGTTTGAGGAATTCTTGAAATTCCTTATCAAAATTTTCTCCTTTTGAAGAAGAACCAATACCAGAAATGTTCTGGTTGTAAAGGGATTTCTTCCCTTGTTGTAAAATAGGAGATCCTCTGCCTCCCCTTCCTCTATAAGAGGAATAACTTCTTCCAGACTGGCTCATAACTGTTATGAATAAATAAATTCACGAGTTAAAAAATCTGGGAGATGATTATCTTTCCCTTGCTTATAAACAATATCAAAATCAAAATAAGCAAGATGAGATTGCCATCGGGCAAACATTTGTTTAGAAACATTATGTTCAAAATCTTTGAAGAGCATAAAAGTAGCAGCACTGCAATCAGTTTTAATAGTAAATTTCTGATTATATAAATCATCCTGAAATTTAAGGACACATTTGACAATAACAAGAATTTCTTTACCAGAAAGCGTATCAAATTTTTCGACTATTATTCCATTTACCGGAATAAAATCTAATGATATAATCCTTTTTATTATCAGGATTAATTTGTTTTAAAATACCTCCATACCCCAAATCTGAGGCATCAGGTTCAACAATTTTTTCCCAAGAGGGTTAGCTAGCATAAGACAAAGAATATTTTTAACCTTTTCTTTTATCCTGATAACAGCCTTAGTATGATCATCATTCCAAGGAGAATGATTCTTTTTAAGTCTATCATATAAGATAGCGGAATCTTCAGCAAGATTCTTAATATAAGAAGACACATAATTAAGGCTTCCTAAGAATCTCTGTAACTAAGTTTTATCAGTTATAACATCAGGGAATTTATTACCAAATTCAATACTTCTTTGAATTGGAATAATATTACCTTTATCAATAATATGACCAAGAAATTTTACTTTAGTCTGGAATAAAACCATTTTAGGTTTTGAAATAACTAAACCATTTTTAATGACTAAGTTTTTAAACATATCAAGATATTTAAAATGTATTTCAATATCTTTAGAAAATACAAGGATGTCATCAATATAGACAATAATAAAATCACTATAAGGATTAAAAATATCATTCATAATTTGTTGAAATTCTGAAGGAGCATTTTTAAGACCAAAAGGCATAACAGTCCATTCATAATGACCAAATGGAACATTAAAGACAGTTTTATACCTATCAGGTTGATTAATCTGAATTTGCCAAAAACTTGATTTTAAATCAAATTCAGAGAAAATAAGAGCATTGACTAATCTGTCAAGAATATCTTTTTTATTAGGAATAAGATGTCTAATCCATTTTAAAACCTTATTGAGAGGTTTATAATTAATAACCTATCGAGGAACTCCGCGTTCCTGCTCAGAATGTTTATTAACATAGAAAACAGTACAATACCAAGGAGATTTAGAAGGAGTTACAAGCTTCTTCTGTAATAAGGAAGATATTTCCTTTTTACATAACTCTAAGTATCCAGAGTTCATTTGACAAGGTCTAGACTTAGTCGGAATTTTATTTTCTTTAAAATCTTCTTCATAAGGAAGATAAACTATATGTTTCTTTCTGTCCCAAAAAGCATTGGGAAAATCATTACAAATTTCAATAGAAAATTTATTTATTAAAAATTTAATTTTATCCTGTAGTTTAGGATTATTTAATCTATCACTAATAGTAATAAAATTAAGCTCATCTTTAAGAAAATTGATTTGATAATTTTTATTATTAATTTGATCTTGAATCAAATTAAGAACCTTATGAATAAGTTTAGTGATAAACTTGAAAGTAATAGGTTTACCATTATAAGTACCTGTAATACCTTTTTTCACCAACAAAACAAAAGAGGATATATTTTAAATAGAAAATGAAGACCAATAATCATTCGACTAGTGATGTCTTCAAAGAATAAGAAAGTCGTTAGAAATACAACAACCATCTACACAAACATAAGCATTTTTAAGCTTATAATTAATCTTTTAAAGATCCTCCACCGCATTGAGAAAGTTGAATGAGTAGTTTTTTTCAAAAAACTTAGTAGAAATTATTCCTAACTGTATGACACTTAAATCAGCACCACTATCAATCATAGCAATAAAATCTTTCTTATAAGAATTATTTATAAGAAGAGAAATCTTAGTATACCATTTATGTGATATAATCATATTAATGGTAGATAAATGATTTTTCTCAATATTAACATTGTCATCAATTTCAAAGTATTGTGAAAGAGCTTTATAGTTAGTTTCACTATCCTCAATTTTTTCTTTACATTTCTCAATAAAAGAAAGACGAATGTAAAGATCTCAGGTTCGTTTTTTTGAAGAATCTTCACATCGGGTTTTGAGATTATTAATCTCATGAACTAAATCATTTATAGTCACTGGATTATTTTTTATATTTTTTAGGTGAAGAAGTCTTTCTAATTCACCCATATTATAATAATTACCATCAATCTTTTTAGAAAGACTAGTTTTATCATTGTCTTCATTCTTAGAAGAATCATGAAATTATTCAATGATTTTATCTCTTAAACTAGAATCTTTTATATGTTTAAGAAATTCTAAAATATTATTATTAGTTAAGACACTAATATTCATATCTTGAAATTGACTCATGAGTTTATAAAACTCATTATCAATATTATTAGTATTATCAGTATTACTGATACAATTAAGACAAAGTTTTTCAAGTACACATTCATTGCACTTTTCTTTATCTGATTTAACAGAATTATCATCATCCGAAGAGGATTCAATGTAAGAATGTCATTATAAGACTTTTTCGATTCTCAGATCAATATTAGGACTCATAACAATTTTAAAAAAGAGTTTCTTTTTTAACTCTTCATCAATATCAAGATTTTTAATCTTGTCTTTTCAGATAAAGATCGATTAGCATAATGACCGGGCATATTACATTTTTTTACAAATAATTGTATCATATCTTCTTTTTTTAAAAGATTTTCTTTTACTTTTATCATTTTCATGATCTTTTCTTTCTGTTTTGAAGAATTATGTTTTCTTCTTTTATAAGTAGATTTACTTTTATAATCTCTCTTATTATTTTTAGTCAAATTATTTTTATTTTTAGAATTAGGATTATCTAATCCAAATTGATCACAAAATTGACCTAATTGTTTTCTTTCCATAAGATTATCCTTTTTAATTTGATTTTTTAATTTGAGTTTATTACAAAGATTTAATCCTTCCTGAACACAAACACTAATGATTTGACCAAAAGTATAAGACCCATAATGGATTGAATCAGAATCCTTTCTAAGAGTTTTCTTAACTCTTTTCAAAGAAATAGATTAGGAAGACCATCTACAAATTTATTCTTCCAAATATCCTGATTACAATTAGGAATCTCATAAATACGAGACAAAAAAATATCTTTGTACCATCTGAAATCAGTAAGAGTTTTACACTTCATATTTAAAAGAAGAGTTATGGTATTTTCATATTTATTGGTATATTGACCAGTAAAATGATCCAAAATAGTAAGAATCAAAGAGTAAACCGCATTGGTTTTAGTCTCACCATTTTGAATTTTAATAGAATTAAAAATTTCCATTCTATTTTGGGGAGTCAAGTAATTATCCCACCAACCTTTAAGTTGACAAATAAAACCAAAGAAAGAATAGCATGCAAAGACTAATATCACTATTACCACAAGTTTGACAAGCAGAACTATACATAAGCATGCGATGACATTGAGTGAAAATATGATTATCACTTCCACCATCAATATTTCATTCATAAATACCTTTTCCAGAATAAGAATTATTGAAAAAGTTTTTCTGTTCTTCATTAAGAACATCCATAGGAGTGGGTCTCTTATAATAATAAGTAGACATGGTAGGTCTATCAGCCCATTTCATTTTATTAATACTATCAGTATTACTAGGACTACCAATATTATTGGATTGAATAACATGATTATCATCCAAGTCATCATCTAAAGCTGAAATATTCATATTACTAAATTTATCATTAATAATCTTTTCAAGATCAGAAATAGAGGCTTCAGATTTAAAATCTTTTATCTCAATAGGAGATTGAATAGATGAAGTTGTTTTAATAATAACATTATTATTTTTATTATCATAATCTTCAGATTTATTCTGAAAATTAATTTTAGAGATTATTTTATCAACTTTATCATGTAAAGAAATAATTTCTTCTCCAAGGATAGAAAGATAAAGATTACAAAAATGATTTTGCTCAATCATTTGATTGACATGTTTAACAGTAATTTGTAAAACATCATTTTCTATGATTCTGGAGAATGGAAGAAAACTAAATATCTTCCCATTTTTCTCGATTTGAAAAGGAACATGAGGAGGGTAAACATATTTTTGTATTCCTCCGTAAATTATTTTATAATCACGCTCAATTCATGAAAAATATAATCGATATAAAAGGTTTTAATAAACCAAGGAACATAATAAGTAATTTCATTATGTTTTTCATGTAATTTATAAAAATCGTCAACAAAGTAGTCTAAATCATCTTTTGAGAATGATTTAAAATACCAAATTCTAAACTTATCCCATTTAGGATTATTAAACTCATCATTAATATGAGCTCTAGTAGAAGAACCTTTAGAAAAATCTAAAAAGTTTGTAAAATCCATAAAATTATATTTTAAAGTTACAACGAAATTGTTTCGGGATCAAAATCTTTTGGATAATATTTGTTGGGAAATAAATTCAAATCCAGGATTTTGATTGGATCCCAAAATATTAATTTCGGGATAATCTTGATAGATAGTCGAGGATTTTTCTCATTGTTAGGATATTTATTAATTTTACAATAGAAAGAATTTTTCTATAAGAAGCCTCGAGAACACGAAGACTCAGAGAACTCAAGACTAGATCAGAGAACAAAAGGTAATTCTCAAGAACTTGAATGCTCATATATCCGAATGTTCCGAGAGGAGATATAAGAATCCAAACCGACGTGGACCAACGAGAATGACGCGATTAGACATTAAAGAATAGTATGGATTTGAATGTGAATCCAAAGTAACATTCAAATCCACACTATAAATGTTCTTCCTTCATTATTTGGATTATTTTTAAAACCAATATTAATTAGAACCATCTCAGAGATATACAAATATATTCAAAGAGTGTTTGAGTAATATGTTTAAAATCACTATTTAAACCATAGAAAAAATTTTTTGGAGAACAAATTGTTCTATTGAATCGTTAAACATCTAAAGAGTTTGAGTTAGTAAACTACGGAGGTAGTCGTAAAAAATTTTGAGTTAGTAAACTACGTGGAAAATAATTTCTTCCCACTTAATGGATTGATAAGGAATTTCCCTAGAGAGAGAGTGGATGTAGGAGTCCGAACCAATATTTGATTTACCTTTATGTTTATAAAATTAGTTTCACCCTCGTTTTTTATAAGAATAGGTTTCATTATTATTTTCATTAATAATAATTTTTCATTGTTATTATTAATTTTACAATAAGAATGTAATTGAAGTAGATTCAAAATAAAGGCATATAAATAAATTAGACATTGATCTAGAATAATTTCGAATGTCTTTGAATGAAACCAATTCTTTGATTATTTTGAAAACCAATATTAATTATACCATCACTTTGAGTAATATGTTTAAAAACTATTTATAATAGGATTTTTAGGAACAGATTGTTTCTATTATCCAATTTTTTCGTGAAAAATAATTTCTTCCCACTTAATGGATCTTCGGGTAGTAATATTTGATTTACCAAAATTTATAAGAAACCAATTATTTTTACACATAGGATTGAGTGTAGTTTTAAACAGTTTTAACATTTAATGTTAAAGCTTCAAGAATATTACTATCAGATAAAGATAGAGATAAATTGGGATATGCGTCAAAATAGACAGGTCCTAAAGCCAAACTAAACTCTATAATTCCCATTAAGAATTGTGTTCAATTAAGATTTCTACCATCCCTAAGAGAAGCTAGAAAGCTTTCTGGTAAACCATTTAAAGTAAGCGGTCTAAAAGTTTAATTCTAACACAACCAATATGTAAGAACTTATGAGTTCTTTTGTAAGGTAAAATATCATTTTTACTAAGCAATTTAATAACCATCTCTTCTTCATGAAGAGGTATATTCAGTAGTTTTAACAATTTGTTTAAAACCTATTTTTTCAAAAGCTCCTAATTTATAAACCATTTTAGGTTCAATTTTAGGAATAGTCCATTTATTCAATAAATCATGATTTTCAGGAATATCATATTCCTGAGCCATACTGTTCTTAACAGTATCCTTTAATCGAAACAGATTCATTAGAATCAAGATGTATTGAATCATGAAACTATATAACTTATATATACCCTACTTCTCATGGCTCTGATACCATATTAACATAAGGATCATGCAAAGATCTATATCAATAGTATCCTATATATATATATATATAATCATGCCCTCATCATCTTAGTAGAAAAATATAATCTTCATATAACTACATCCTTATCGACATGTAATATTCTAAATTTTTATTCAACCTGCAAAAAGTATATATAAAAATTAAATAAGATTGATAATCTAAGATAAATAAAAAATATGAAATATTATGAGAAAAAAATCTATTGATAAAAAAATATTGTGAGAAGAAATCTATAAATAACAACAGTAAAATACATAATGAATAAGAAAAAAAAAAGAATGAAATAAGAACAACAACAAAATACATAATGAAACCAAACAATTACCTGGAAAAAATGATATAAGAATGATAAGAACAATTTAATAATTAAAATATTAAAAGATCCGATCATTTAAAAAATAAGATCAGAGATTAGAGAGGATACCGTATGGAGAGCAGATGAATGAGAGGAAATGAAGTGAAATCACAGACAAATTAGAATGGGAAAAAATGAATGAGAGGGTCACAATTTATAGAAAATAGAAGACAAAATCAACGGCTAAGATCAAAACAACACTCTAAATGAATGAGATTAGAGAGATTTGAAATAGAAGAATGTGGCTTTGCCACATCATTGCCACGTCATTTTATGACTTGCCACATCATCTTATAGAAATTTTGCATTATAGAGATTATAGATAGTATGTAGATGATGATATACACAATTATCATTAATTACCGAAAGTATTGAATCTCATTGATTCGCTACCCATGATAAGTCAAAGCAATAATTACCAATCCCACGTGATCCTATTTAAGGAACGAAGATTAAGAAATAACGAACCACTGAGGTCTAATTCTTCCTTGTTCAGTTCTGAAGAATTTATCCTCCTCAGAGGTCCTATTCAAAGGCATCGTTATGCACTAGTGTAATCTCTTGGTCAAGACAAGCCAATCTGAGCCTTACACTTCAACCTTTCACGATGGGTTGTTCATTTCCATCTTGGTCGTGAATAGCGTACTTTTAGTTACAAGAGACTGTTAATTTAATCTTCTGTGATCTGGTATCACTAAATTAACTACAATGTAACACGTACGACTTATTGAACAGCTTATGCAAAGAAATATATGTAACATTCAATAATATTTAAAGCATCAGTGATAAACAATTTATTTCAGTAAATAAGTCTGAAAATTCAGTTTCGATTATACAAAGTAAAAAGCATACTTTCCAGTATAATCCCAACAATCTCCCACTTATACTCAAAGTCTGCTTTTAAGTATACTACAACATGTCTCGTGTAGTCCGTGACATCTAATGTCACCTACACGAACCTAATAATTTCTCCCACTTATACTCAAAGCAGATTGGCAATGGTCTTGGTACCCATTCCTTCCACATGTCTCTCGAATGTATTCAGAGGCAGACCCTTTGTGAATGAATCTGCTAGGTTGTCCTTAGACGCTATCTTTGCCACATCTATATCTCATCTCTTAACGATTTCTCGTATAAGATGTCTTTCCTTTAGTGTGCTCGTTTGACTCGTGGACTCTTGGTTCCCTTGAATTTGCAAATCGCCCTTAGCAAATATTGCTAGACAAATTCGTAACTCCATCCAAGTCCACTAAGAAGGTTCAGAGCCAAATCGGTTTTTTCACCGCTTCACACAGCAACTACTTTTCCCGACTTTCATGGTTGAGTCGTTGATGCATTTACAGATCACACTCGTCCATTTGATGGCTACACTTCCCAAATGGAAACACAATAATCGAGGCGAGATAGTTTCGAATCTAAGTTTGATTGGAAATCCGAGTCCGTAGAAAGCCGATGGGGATTGGAGTATTCGATCGATAAATCAACATTCTATCCCGAAGTTCTTTTCAGATACTTCGTAATGTTTTTAATCGTCATTCAATGCACTTTTTTCTCGGTTACTTTGATATCTTGCTTACCATGCCTACCAAGAAAGCGTATATCCGGTCCTCGCATACAAAGATTGCATACATAAGGTTTCCGGTAAAACCAAGCACAAGGAATGCCTTTCATGTCATCTATCTCCTTCAAGGCCTTAGGGGACATTTTCTTAGATAGATGGATTCCATGCCCGAAAAGGTACTTAATCCTTTCTTGGAATCTAAAGATTTCAAGTGTTTCAAGACAATGTCTATGTATGAAGCTTTGCGATAACCCGATCATCATTTTTTTTGCGATCTCGAGTGATCTTGATCCCAAGGATGTGTCCCGCTTCCCCTAAGTCCTTCATATCAAAACTGTTTTTGAAAGCCATGCTCTTACGCCCGATAACACCTTCACATCGTTCCCGATGATTAGAATGTCATCTACGATAGTACTAAGAATACCAATGCATTCCGACACGCTTTTTATACACACAACTTTCAAACTCGTTTTGATCAAACCCATAAGACTTTATAACATGATCAAAACATTGGTTCCAAGCTCGATGCCGTTTGAGTCCGTAAATGGACCTCTTGAGCTTACAAACTAGGTGTTCTTTGCCGATTTCAATGAAACCTTGGGGTTGTTGCATATAGATCTCTTCATCAAGACTTCCGTTATGAAAGTCGTCTTGACATCCATTTGCCGATTTCAAAGTCGAAAATGCGAAAAGAATCGATAAGAGAATACGGATGGACTTAAGATGGCTACGGGCTAAAAAAGTTTCCTCATAATCGATCCCTTCTTTCTCGAGTATAACCTTTTTCGCCACTAGTCTTGCTTTTAAAGGTTTCAACCTTCCCGCCTTGGCCCTCTTTTTCCTCTTATATACCCACTTGCATCCAATGGGTTTGACCCCATTAAGTGGTTCGACTAGCTCCCACACTCTATTATGAAACATAGAACCCATTTCGCTTTCATTCTTTGTTTGACAAGAATCAGATCCTTATCTTGAAGTGCCTCGTCATATGTCCATGGGTCGATTCGCCTTTGTCAGGGAATCAAGTCCGAGGACTCTCCTATTCCCATGAATCTCTTGCCGTCTCATAACCCTCCCACTACAACGAGGTCGGTTGCCAGAAAGCGTATCATTTGGTATATCATCTACAACAATTGTAATCGAGGTTTGCCTTCTAAGCTCATTTAAGGTAATCTCACTTCGGATTTTCTTTGGTTCACATAGTCTTCTTTCAAAAATCTAAAGTGGGTGCTGATGACCACCTTTTGATCTTCGGGACCATAGAATATACACCCTTTTGTTCCCTCGGGGTATCCTACAAACAGCCTTAATCCTGATCGAGGATCCAATTTACCGGCTTTCTTGTCCAACACGTAGGCCGGACACCCCCAAATTCTCATGTGTCTCATACTAGGCTTGCGCTTGGGTCCACAATTCTTTGGGAGTTTTGGGAACCGATTTGGATAGCACAAAGTTCAGAATGTAAGCCGCTGTTTCCAAGGCATGACCCTTTAACGACTCGGGAAGATCCGAAGATAATTCATCATTGATCTAACCATTTCCAAAAGAATTCGTTTCGCTCTCAGAACCCCGCTTTTGTTGAGGGGTTCCGAAAGCGATGCGGATACAATCCCTTCATCAGATAAGTAGTTCAAAAACTCTGCGCTGAGGTATTCGCCTCCACGATCAGATCGTAGAGACTTGATACGTCTTTCCCTATGATTCTCTGTTTGAGCCTTAAATTCTTTGAATTTCTCAAAGGTCTCAGATTTATGCTTCATAAGGAAAATGTAACCGTACCTTGAGTAATCATCAATAAAAATACTCATAACCTCCTCTTGATTTAGTTGACATTAGACCACATACATCTGTGTGAACGATCTCTAACACTTCTTTGGCTCTATTCCCCTTGGCTCCAATTGCCCTCTTGGTCATTTTACCCTCCAAACATGATTTCGCAGGGTTGGAATTTGTTCAACTTGGAGACGCCTCCAAATGAACCATCTTTCACCAACCTTTGGATCCTCTTTGGATTTATATGACCTAATCTTAGATGCCAAAGAAGTGTTTCGTTCACGCTTTCTTTTGTCGGAAATAGTTGATGTGTTATAGGATGCATTTCGTGAGTGGTGTGCACAAATTAATTGTATAGAGATTTTCCATCAATGTCCCGTATCAGAGATACACTCATCATTTCAAAAATGATGTCATTCTTATTAGAAGAAACTTAGTGTCATTTAATCGAATTTTAGAAACCGAAAGTGAATTCTTTCTAAAATCGGGAACATAAAGATAATCTCAAAAATAACTTTATCTTCAAAAGATAGGTGCACTTCTCCCTTCGCTTTAACTACTACTCATGTAGTATTGCAATGTCGCTACTTGCGTAGTATTGCAATAATCGTTACTATCGAAGCATTGCAATATCGCCACTTACGTAGCATTGCAATGACTTCTACTTTAAATGAACGTCACCCAAAGGTGATGAGGATCTCACTCCCACTAAGTTCACGGATCATTTTGAACCCGTGAAGCCAACATGATTAGTGGATCTCGTATCAACCACCCACGAATGAGAAGTATACGCCGCTAAACAAGTTTCAACAACTAGTGCGTGAGAATTACCTTTCTTTCCGTCCCTTTTGGGGTTGAACCGCAAAACCTCCATTGTCCTCTCTCACCACGCCTTAAGCACTTCTCTTTGGATATTCCTCGACACAACAAGCATTCCTCATCTTACCATTGCCCTTGGCAACGCTTGAAGTTTTATTGCTCATGGCCTTTGGTCCTCTTCTTTATCTTGCCTACCCTTGGCCTAGAAGATGAAGACGGACCACTGTCGCCAAAGCTTGAGTTTGGTGCCTTATCATCATTTCGCCGAGACCAAAAGCTTGCAACAAATTAGTTTAGCGAGGCCAAAATGCTCAAAAACTTTTTGGGCAGAGAGTGAAGTACCAAATTCATCCGAGTCTCCGGATCATAGTCCGCGACTCAGAATCTCAAGTTTGTTCGGGATGGGACATCTATTTTGAGGACGTAATCCCTTACGGGTTTGCCCTCCACCATTTTCAATGATGACATCTCTCAAGAAGGTGATCCGACGAGTCCCGCATGTTTTGACTCGTCGGTTGGCTCATCCGATTTTGGTGTGTCAAGAATCCGCTTGTGCTTTTTGTGCGATTAGGACAATTATAATTTTTCGTTTCCAATATAGTTTCCATACATATTGTATTGACTTTAAGTATAATAACAATAGATTAAAAGGTAACGACATGCTGAACTGAAATAAACAACTATATGCAATAGCACAAGTATATCACAAAGTTCGATCACATGCTTCATATTAAAATCTCAAAAAAAAAAAATATGAACATGCATCACCAACATCTCAAAAACAGTTTAAATAAGCCACGTTGGGTGGGTCATTATTTAAACACATTCAAGCGTGTTACAAACAAGAACGATTTATAAACCTTTAATATCCAGATTAATAGTTAGCTCCCTCTTGACCAATATAAAATCGACAGGACTTTGAGAAGTATATGCATATCAATTTTATACCTAAGTAATAACCATGATTAAATACAGGATTATTATTTTGCTTTGAACGAGCCTCATTGGGAGGGTCATCGTCGCCACTAGTAATAAACCACAATCATCCGTTTGGAATTCATTCATGTGAAAGCTATCTTTTGACCGTCCCGTTGGGGGAATTTCTCCAAAAGAATTCACAAATAAATAAATCATGGAGGTCAAAATTAATTCAATTTTATTATCCGGAATAAAATTGTCAATTAATTATTTAAACATACTTAGTAATTTTGAAGGTGAGATTTTTCCATTTGGCAACTCTCATGCAAACACATTTAAACAAATTAAATAAAGCATAAGATAACACAAATAAATCAAGCAAAAAATGTAAAAATAAACATATTGGGCAAAAATTATCCAATTGTCATGGTTTGATTTTTTTTCGCTTGATCTTTGAAGAAACACGTCTCGAATTTCTCCCACTTGATCGTCTCGAAAAGAACTCCGTCTCGAAACGCCACGCCAAGTAGCTCGCAGCCGGGATGCACGCCAGATCCGGCCGCCTTGCCGAAAGCAACCGCGTCCGGCGCTTTGGCATAACGCAAGACGCTTACCCGAAGCAGAAGTAGTCGCCGCCCGAAGTGGCAAGAAGCCGCCGCCCGAGCGCCGCAAGAAAGGCGCCTTAGGCCAGGCGCTGGCGCGCTATCGCTCAAGACACCAAGGCCGCCAGTCGTGGCATCGCGCACACCTAAAGCGGTTTTTTGTTACTACACAAGCGCCATAACGCGTCCGCTCCAGGCTCGCTTCACAAGACGGTGTCTCAAGGCTTAGCGCCGTCTTCATATGACCCGTCTTGCTCGTTTTTTACAAAGGCCTTCCGCCTCGCCTCGCCTCGCCTACGCAAATACATGCGGCCATAGCGCCGCTTATGCTATGCGGTTCTCGATTTTGTCCTTTAATTCTTTCGCTCCGTCCTCGTTTTTGATCCGGTTACAATTTATTTACAAAAAATAAATAAACCTAGATCTAGACTAGTCTATTACATTGATCAAATCAAACAAATTCTAATCTACTCGTGGATTTTCTCACGAGGCAAAACGAATCCGAACGAATCGAATTAAAAAAAAACACAGTTTATATGTATGCATAAACACATTAAATTCCATGACAATTGGATACCTAGAAAATAGATCTAGCAATTCTACTATCCAATTTCAAATTTAATGTCCGCGAATTAAAATACAATTTAAATAATTCAGAGCCCGAAACCGTGGCTCTGATACCAGTTGTTGGGGAATAAGTTGCACAGATCTATTCGGGGTGAATATTTAAATATAAATTTAATTCTTTAATTATTACTAGCATGAATTAATCCTATATTAATTCAAATAATAATCCAACAACATATCATGCATATAATAATTCAAGTAAAACCTACGCATGCGGAATTCTACGAGTTTACGTGAACGTACCTCTTGGGATGGCAACGGTATGACTGATTAGACTAACCGAAAGGACTTCCCAAGTATTCCCTTAGTCCTCGTTCGACTATCCGGTGGAAGGATTCTTGTGAACGATTTAACAAAAGGAAAATAAACTATGTTGCACCACCTTTGTGGATTTACTAATTTTCCAGCACATGGAATTGTACTTGGGAATGAAAGAATCATCCCCTATTTATAGGTGAGAGATGGTCGAAATTTTTGATGAAAAATCAATGTGGGAAAAGACTTTTCTTGATCACCAAGAAATTTTGAATATATCTCCTACATTCCTTTTCCCATAATTAAAATATTCCACAAAAATCCCACCTCCTCAAATTATGGAATTTTCGAAAAATATAGTCCTACAAGATTCCAAGATTTGGATCTTCTTGAATTTATGAGATATTCTTGTATTTCAAGAAATACATATCTTCCATAATATCTTTTCAAGAAAATCAAGAAAATCTTTCTTGCCCTATATTTTCTAATTTTCGAAAATATCATCATGAGTAACCAAGTGGAGATTTCTTGAATTTAATGAGATAATCTTGTATTCCAAGAATACATATCTTCATTCCATAACAAAATTCAAAGAAAATCTTTCTCCCTACCTTACCCATAATTTTCGAAATATTTAGGAAAAATTAAGCAACAATATTTATTTTATTTTAATCACCTTTTCAGTTAATGGACTATATGTTAGGCTACTCAGGGGGCCTTTAGGAGAATTAAGATTGGACCTTCTAATGGACCTTGAATATCTAATATTGAGCCACAATATTATTCAAGCCCATAAATATTAATTAATCCCACTACATAATTAATATTGCACTATCCATCTTAACCCATATTACAGTCAATATGGCTCCCGGTCATTATTTCCCGTGTTTAAGATTATCTAGCCCATTAATTAATTCAAGCCTTTGAAATAGCATTCCATTAATTAATATCTTTTATCCTTGGTCAAGGAACGGTTCAACATTATTATCCATACCGAAACTAATTCCACTTGCAAGATTTGGTATGATAAAGCTTTATGAACCTCCCAAAGGGGGCAAATCGAACAAAGTCAGATTGCAGACACGATTCTTCAGATTAAATCTTAGCAATCACATGTGACCAATAATATTGCCCAAGATAAAAAGTATTGAATCTCATTGATTCGCTACCCATGATAAGTCAAAGCAATAGTTACCAATCCCACGTGATCCTATTTAAGGAACGAAGATTAAGAAATAACGAACCACTGAGGTCTAATTCTTCCTTGTTCGGGTTCAAGAATTTAACCTCCTCAGAGGTCCTATTCAAAGGCACCACCATGCACTAGTGTAATCTCTTGATCAAGACAAGCCAATGTGAGCCTTACACTTCAACCTTTCACGATGGGTTGTTCATTTCCATCTAGGTCGTGAATAGCGTACTTTTAGTTACAAGGGACTATTAATTTAATCTTCTGTGATCTGGTATCACTAAATTAACTACAATGTAACACGTACGACTTATTGAACAGTTATGCAGTAAATATATGTAACATTCAATAATATTTAAAGCATCAGTGATAAACAATTTATTTCAGTAAATAAGTCTGAAAATTCAGTTTCGATTATACAAAGTAAAAAGCATACTTTCCAGTATAATCCCAACACTGAGACAAGTGTTTATCTCGCTGGATGTAATTATATATATTGAAACAAGTGTTTATCTCGCTGGACTAGTGTTTTTCTCGATGGATATAATTAATTATATCTATTGAGACAAGTGTTTATCTCGTTGGACTAGTGTTTATATCGATGGTCGCTAGATATCATTTTATCTATCGAGACAATTTTTATCTCGATGGGCTAGTGTTTATAATAGTAATATTGTCTATCGAGATAGTGTTTGTCTCAGTGGATTGATGTTTATCTCGCTCGTTATAATTATATCTATTGAGACAGTTTTTATCTCGCTAGGCTAGTGTTTATATCGATGGGCAAATGTTTATCACGGGATATAATTATGTCTATCGAGATAGTGTTTGTCTCGATGGATTAGTGTTTATCTCGCTCGTTATAATTATATATATCGAGACAGTATTCAAGACTTCATATTTTAAACATTATCTCGATGTGGAAGAATTATATCCAGCGAGACAAAATTTATGTATCGAGACAGTATTCAAATATTCATACTTTGAACACTATCTCGATAGGGAATAATTATATCCAGTGAGACAAAATTTATATATATCGAGACAATATTCAAATATTCATACTTTGAATAATGTCTCGATGAGGAGAATTATACTCATCGAGATAAATTTTATATCTATCGAGATAGAATTCAAACTTTGAATATTGTCTCGATTGGAGGAATTATATCCAGCGAGATAAAATTATATCCAGCGAGACATGATGAAAAAATGAAGATAAGTAGAAAAAATAAATTATTAAAGTAAATTACTAACCATGATTTTAAAAAGAGATGATGAAGGAAGTAGGATGAAGAGAGTAGATAGAGTAAATATGTATCATTAGTGATGTAGGTGAGAAATGAATAATAAAGAAGAAACATGTATATATTTAACTTAAGGGTAAATGAGTATTTTTATGTCAAAATTGGATAGAAAACTCATTTTTTTTATGAAGTGGGTAGAAATTCCATTTTCTTATGAAAAATGGGTACAAATCTCACCGCCCCTAACAATAAATGAACAGTGGAAAGTGTAAGATGCAATTTGATGTAAAATTGTTTGCGTCGTTTTCTGAGACTTTAATGTTCACATGGAGGCGTAGTTGGATATTGCTATATTGGCATCTTAATGAGAAGACAGCTGCTATGGTAGGTTTCTACAGTTGGTTTTCGCCTTTGCAAATGCAATACACACATATATCATATATGAATTATATTTGCATTATTAGTTTCACACCCCCTTCTCCATTACTCTCATCCAACAACTTCTTCTGTCAAACTCTTTATTATTGGTTACCAATTTTACTGACATCAAGTTCCTTTCTCTTTCTAGACTATAGCACTGTTCTTTTGGCTTATATAATACTTATGAAATTGTAGAGCCTTAACAATATGGAACTGGATATATAACACAAAATATATGTAACTTGGATACCGATCCAAGGACCGACTAATCCGGGGGACCAAAACCCACCGTCCACTAGCAGAGATCCTACTTCAAGTCAGAACTAAGCTCTGTAAAGATGGTCTCATCTCAAGAATTGATCGCACCTTAAGGGTTCGAATCTGAGACATAGTGAGGAGCATAGTCAACCCTTAGGAGTTGGATAATTCATATATATATATATATAGTATTCTTTTTTCCAGCATGCAATATGTATAGTTTTTATCCAATCACAACCCCTATATTATAATGTATTATAAGAAGTTGATCAATTGCAACCTAAACTTCTCTTTTAATGGTATATTGGTATGTTTCAGCCCACAAAAATTGAATTTAAGCTGCAATCCATCAATTTCGAGTGGTACATGTGTACACGAAATAATCTAGAGAGAGAAGGGAGAGTAATTGACTAGAAGCAAGGAATGTTGATGAATGCACAAATATAGATATATAGTACTTTTGATAAATTCTTGTAATGAACATGGTCAAATCAAATATATGTAATACAAATTTCAGGTCTAATTAAACCAACAGTATTATGTTCACTTTGAACTTGTAAACTGTGTATGAATCACCTGTGATCACCCACAACATTACCTATTCATCTCACACCGTATTAATTTAATGACCCAAAAAATTCAGAAACATAAAAATATCAGGGGTGTGATGATAATTAGAATATCACCATTGATTAGGTGATGAGAGGATTTCCACTATATATAATAATTACAATTACAACAATATTGACCAAGTATTAAGGAAAGGTCAAACAGATTTAAATACAAAATCTATCTATAATTACATATCAATTATCCTTAATACCCCCCGCAAGCGTTGCGTGGGGTGAAGACAAACGCGGAGCTTGGAACGAAGAAGCTCAAAAGCAGGTCGGGGCAGACTCTTGGTGAAAATATCTGCCAGTTGAAGATGAGATGGAACAAAACGCGTGGAAATCTTCCCAGAGGAAACCAATTCACGAACAAAGTGATAATCCAGATCAATGTGTTTTGCTCGTTTGTGAGCAACCGGATTCTGACTGAGAAAAATAGCACTCTTGTTGTCACACAAGAGTTCCGGACGAGTGGAGATTTTGACCTGGAGCTCACCGAGAAGATTGGTGAGCCAAACAATCTCCGCCGCTGCATTTGCCATAGCACGGTATTCAGATTCACAACTCGAGCGAGCCACTGTAGGCTGTTTCTTCACACTCCAAGAAATGAGATTTCCGCCAAGAAAAATCGAGTAACCATAAGTGGATCGTCTGGTCTCAATGCAACGGGCCCAATCAACATCGGAGTACCCAATGACAACAGACTCTGGATGCCGGGTAAAGGATAAGCCAAAGTGGACTGTACCCTTTACATAACGTAAGATCCTCTTAACAACATTAAAAAGGTCATCTGTCGGTGAGTGAAGAAATTGACTAACAACATTCACAGCATACGATAAATCCGGGCGGGTAATAGTCAGGTACTGAAGGGCCCCGACTAAAGAGCGGTATAAAGTGGGATCATGGAACGGAGAGCCATCACTTACCAAAACCTCCTCAGCTGGCAATGGGGTGGCAACCGGTTTGGAATCCAATAGTTTTGCCCGTTCCAAAATGTCAGAAGCATATTTGGCCTAGCCAACAAAAAGACCATCTGAAGTGTACGAGACCTCAAGACCAAGGAAATAGTTAAGGCACCCCAAATCCTTAATAGCAAATTCCTTATGCGTGCGTGCAGTGAATGTCTTGAGCATGTCACCATCATTTCTGTGACAATAATATCATCTACGTATAAGAGTAGATAGAGAATAGAAGTATCTCGAACAAGATAGAACAACGATGAGTCAGATCGACTCTGGCCAAATCCCAAGCTGAAGAGATAATTACTAAAACGCTGAAACCAAGCAAGAGGGGCTTGTTTCAGACCATACAACGCCTTCTTCAGACGGCAAACATGATCTGGAAAGCGTGGATCAACAAATCCCGGAGGTTGAGCCATGAAAACTGGTCTATCAAGAAATCCATTGAGAAACACATTCTTGACATCTAACTGATGCAACGACCACTGAGACTGCACAACAAGAGCAAGAATAACTCGAACGGTAGCAGACTTGACAACTGGGCTGAATGTATGATGAAAATCAGCCCCGGGAACTTGAGTGAACCCCTGTTCAACGAGGCGAGCTTTATGACGCTCAATAGTGCCATCGGAATGAAACTTGGTGCGAAAAACCCACTTCGAACCAACAATATTAGTACTTGAAGGACGAGGCACAAGATCCCACGTATTATTTTGACGAAGAGCATCGATCACTTCCTCGTGACAGCGCATAAACCATTCTCGAGATTTGGCAATGGGATTTGAAACCTTAGAAAGAGCTAGCAATCAGAGAAGATAGCAAAGCAGTGCAAGAAAGATCAACCGGGTAACGAGGCTTGAACATCCCGGGCCCCGCGACCGTGGTTGGCGGGTCTGGTACCGCAACAGGGGCGGGTTCTGGAGCCGGGTTGGCTAGTGGTGCCAATGGCGGGCTGGTCAGCGACGGCGGGGCGGTGCTCGATCACCAAAGGTTACTTGAGCTGTTCCCCATCGTCCGAAGATATGATGCAGGGACGAGAAACAGGTGGTGATAACAAGGGATGGATGGATGGTGGCAGAGGCATGGGCAAGACGATAGTGCCATCCAAAAAACTTGAGATGTCCAAATTGGACAGTGGTGATGCAGATGAGTCCTAAGAGAAAGGAAAACAGAGTTCATCAAACTGAGCATGCCTTGATAGAAAAACCCAAGAAGTGGCTGGATCGAGGCAACGAAATCCCTTATGTGTGCTATTGTACCCAAGAAAGATGCAAAGCCGACTTTTGGGTGCCAACTTGTGTTCAGCATAATCCCTTAAAAATGGATAAACCCGACAACCAAACGGTTTAAAATTGGCATAGTTCGGAATCAATCCAAAAAGAAGCTCAAAGGGAGACTTGTTAGACAGTACAGATGAAGGTAGACGATTAATAACGTAAACTGCAGTGGCAAATGCATCAAACCACAACGATGCTGGAGCATGTGAATGAAATAACATAGAAAGACCTGTTTCAGAAATATGTCTATGCTTACGTTCTGCACGCCCATTCTGCTGAGGAGTGTATGGACATGAGAGACGATGAAGAATGCCATGCAGTGACATAAATTCACGGACTCTAGAATTCACAAATTCGGTGCCACCATCACTTTGGAAAACCTTGATTTTTCGGGAAAATTGAGTGTAGACAAAGGCATGGAATTTCACCAAAACATCATAAAATTCAGACTTAGCACGAAGGGGATAAATCCAAGTGAAACGAGAATGATCATCCACAAAAGCCACATAATGTTTAAACCCATCAGATGTAACAACCGGAGCCGGGCCCCACAAATCACAATGTACTAAGTCAAGCACTGCATCAACACGTTTTTCATTCAACAAAAAAGGTAAACGTTTGCTCTTAGCCAACTGGCAAGAGGAACAAAGTGTAGGATTCAGTAATAAAGAAGTAATAGACATCTGGCCTAACTTTTGCAATAAAGAAATAATAGTAAACGGGACATGCCCCAAACGAAGATGCCATAAATCAAAGCTAGCCTTCAAGTCTTTATTCCTAATTGCAACTAGTGCCGGGACACCCCTATCAAGCAAATATAAACCTTTATCACACCTTCCCTGAGCTGGAATTTTCTTTGTGACCCGGTTCTGAATGGCAAAGAACTTATCAGAAAACACAACGTCAACAGGATAATCAACAGTCAACTTAGAAATAGACAATAAGTTCTTAGTAATATGTGGCACAACCAATACATCCAACAAGTTTACATCCCCAAATAATTTAGAAGTGCCAACATGCAAAATATTTAAAGCAGAACCATTACCAACAATAACAGAACCGTTACCAGTATAAGGCTCGAAGGAGTCAAGAGCAGAAGTCTGATTCGTCATATGCGCAGAAGCACCAGAATCCAAATACCAATCAGGAGTGGAATTAGAAACCTGAAATGAAGAATTAAAGGCTTGAGCAAGATTTGCTTGGGACATGGCAGACCGAGCAGAAAGAAACTGTGGGCAGTTGTCGGCATAATGCTCCCCACGACAAATCTGGCAATGAGGGATGTATGTGCGATGACCCTGAGTATTGGTTTGACCATTGGAGTTACCACAAAACCCAGAGTGGTTGCGTTGACCTTGCTGGTTTGAATTTGCCGAACGGCCTCCACCAGCATGTCCCTGATTAGACGAGCCACCATGAGAATTACCTTTATTCTAATTTCTACCATTTCCCGAATTACGATCACCACCACGAGATGCTGTAAATGCAGCAGACGACGAATTACCACCCTCCATAGCACGGAGCATCGTTTCAAATTGCTTGGCTTGATGGAGCAGGTCTCGGAACCTGGGAACAGAAGCAAGAGCCAGCCTGGTGTCCGCAAAACTGGCAAATTGAAGGCCAAGACCCCTTAAGAACCAATGGCTCTTTTCGTCTTCATCAAGGGGACGACCAATAGCCGACAATTGAACAAACAAATTCTGAAACTTCCCTCGTATTTTTCAATAGAAAGATCCCCTTTACGAAGAGAGAAGCTCCTCTCGGAGCGCATGAGTGTGCGACGCTGAAGTATCAGAGAACGCAACCTCGAGAGTGATCCACGCGGAATAAGATGTTTTACAATCGAAGATTTCAGAGGCGGCCTCCGGTGTGAGCGATGTGTTAATAACGCTGAGGAGTTTTCTATCTTTCATACGCCATGGCTGAAAATCCGGATTCGGGGACACATACCCATCATCAGCCGTGATCGTTGGGGAGGGAGGCAAGATCGAACCATCAAGGAAGCCCATGAGGTTGAAGCATTCGGCCATGTCTATGACCTGACGACGCCACATCAGGTATGTGGACGTCTCCAATTTGGTTTGGACCATGTTGAGCATGGTGGCAATGGGGAGAGGGTCGGGAGTTGCAGCGGCCATCACTGGAGAAATCAGATAAATAAACTTGCGCTGGAGAAGGAGATTAGGGTTTGTGAAATAAAAGGAGATTAGGGTTTTTGAAATAGCAGCAAATAAAATTGCGTAATCGATCGCTGGAGGGGACGAGTCCAGGAACGAGACACAACGGAGGGGATGAGTCTGATTGTGCAGCGGAAGAAGAAGACCGCCGTGAGGCGGCGTCGCGGCCGTGAAGAAACTAGGTTTAGGATCGTGTACTAACTGATACCATGTGATGATAATTAGAATATCACCGTTGATTAGGTGATGAGAGGATTTCCACTATATATAATTGTTGTGTTCGATACAATTAACAATATTAATCGAACACGTCAGAGGGACACGTGTAATATTCAACTATTAAAATAACCACGCTCGATGGATAAGTGTGCACGCCGCTTGACAAACAAACAAGTTTGTTCGCCAGCTCGCCACTTGTCAACCATGCGAGTATGCTCGCCTATTAAACAAGTTTTGTTCGCTAGCTCGATGGATAAGTGTGCACGCCGCTTGATGAACAAACAAGTTTGTTCGCCAGCTCGCCACTTGTCAACCATGCGAGTATGCTCGCCTATTAAACAAGTTTTGTTCGCCAGCTCGCCATCTACCAACCAAGATTGCTCAACCAGCTTACCGAGCAAACAGGTATGTTCGCCACTCGCCGACCAAGCAAAGTTGTTCGCAGCTTACCAAATCTGGCATATTGACTTGATGCCATCTTGAG
Organism: Stenogyne calaminthoides; assembly: GCA_037126765.1. Classification (NCBI taxonomy): domain Eukaryota; kingdom Viridiplantae; phylum Streptophyta; class Magnoliopsida; order Lamiales; family Lamiaceae; genus Stenogyne; species Stenogyne calaminthoides. The sequence continues at coordinate 13,345,299 of JBBCBC010000006.1, forward strand.
ATGATCCTAAAGAGATGTTGATCTGATCACCAAACCGTCGATCAGAAAGAAGAAAAATCGATACTTTGAGTCAAGTGACCTCAGGGTCAGGATGTCCGAATTCAGAAGAACTGAACTCAGTAAGCCTGAGTAACCTGAAGGTTCAGATAACCTGAAGGCTCAGATAACCTGAGGACTCAGACAACCTGAAGGCTCAGACATGCTCGATGCTCAGATAACCTGAGGGCTCAGACAACCTGAAGGCTCAGACAACCTGAAGGCTCAAATATGATCGATGAGGACAGTTTTCCGGCATAAAATTGATATGGTTTAATGGGGCGAACAAAGCATTCAGTCGAGCAAAAGATTGATTTGGACGATCAAAAGAGTGCCTTATAAACAAGTAAGCGCAAAGATCAACCAGGAAGACGAAGTTGAAAACGTTGCAGCATCACATGAGTTATTACAAGACACAAAGACTCCAGCTCATGCTTGCCAAACCAGCTCATGCTTGTCAAAGTACTATAAATAGAAGAAAAAAGAACAAGAGACAGGTTCCAAAAATTTCCCAGAGTGGTGAGGTTCAGAAAAATTCCAGAGCTCACAAAAATCCTTAACACTCATATACTTACTCTCCAAATCATCTTCACTCATAGCAATTCTTCTCATGAGAAGTATCGTGTATTGTATGTATAAAATTTGCAATACTACATCCCTGGCTTGGAACGCCCCCAGAGTAGTCATTTCTTGACGAACTGGGTCAACAAATTCCTGTTATTTACAGTATATTTTACACGTACTTATTTTGTTTGTGAGTTGTCATCAAATTAGCCACATAATATTCTCCATATAAAATGACTCGCAACAATTGACGCTAGAAGGAGGGTGAGAAAAAACCAACCCATACACAATCCCGTAGATAGCCGAGGCAGAAAAAAGAAATATAATGTCTCAATCTAGGAATACTCAGACAGAGAGGTCGGGACAGAGTCGACCTCACGATCGAAAAGAGGCTCAACATCAGCCTCACAAAAATCAGTCCGTGGAAACCATCAATCTTGAAGATATCGCCAATGATCCGACGACCACAACAAAGGCCATCACTTTCTTGTTGCGAGCACAGAAAGAGAGGGCCGAAAAAGAGTTGGCCAAGTTGCAAATTCAAGATGATGATGATCGACGCTCGCATACACCTGATAGCGAGCAAGTTAAATTGAAAGCTGCACCAAAGGGGGCCGACAAAAAGGCCGTTGATATGTCGGACGACGAGCAGCCTCAAAGGTCCAGATAATCGGTGTTTGGACGTTTGAGGCTCTCTGTTAAAGACCGAATTGGCGATCATAGGTGTCGGGATCCCTGGAAGGAACAACCGATGAACATGCCGGCTCTTTCAGCTCCTCATGATCGCCCGCATCCCGAAAGACAGCAGAAAAAACAAAAATCGGCTGGAACTAAATTGTCTATCCATCATCGATTGGGTAGTCAAGGACGAACATGGAAAGGGGGACTGCCCCATCACGAGCATGACCCCCCGGGTCCTCATGATGGGACACAGCCCCGATCCAAGTCTGTCAGTTCCACGAAATTTACAGAAATGCAGAAAGCAATCGAGGACTTACAGGCCGACCTGGCCGCAGCAAAAGGACTCCCTCGGGCGAGCACACTGCAGTGCTCGCCACTAACACCGGCGATCATGGCAGCCGAAGTACAAGAAAAAGTGGTAAAAAATCGACCACCAATCCCTATGTTCGATGCTGAGTCTGACCCACACGTTCACCTCAGCAAATATTCAGATTATATGATCGCAATGGGTGCCATTGATGCAACGCAGTGCCGATCATTCCCCATGACTTTGGGTGATCGAGCACATAGGTGGTTTTCTACTCTGCCCGCCGCGTCCATCACGTCTTTTTCCCAGTTGGGACAAAAATTCCTGTCCCATTTCTCATCTATGTGTGCTCGCCAGGCCCCGAAGCAACGGTTAGCACATTTTTCCCAACTCAAGAGAGAGTCATATCGGGCATACGTGGAAAGGTTCGATAAATGTTTGTATGATGGGGCTCCCGTCGAAGAGGATGCCAAGATCCTCACCGTGGTCGGAGGCCTGACCCTGAATTCGGACATGTGGAAGGCCATGCATCAAGAATGGCCAAACACATATGCCGAATTCCGTGAGCGAGCAACTAAGATTATAACGATGCAAGACCTGCTCGCCCAATCGCGAGCAGGCCAAGAGGTGGCAACCAGGAAGGTGATCGCCGAAAAGAAACCAACAGGCGAAGGGGGGTACAAACCCCCAGGATCTTTCAAACCATTTGAAGCAGGGGTCGAAGCACATGCGCTTCAGAGTATTCTCGGGGTCTCGGCCGAGACAGTATATAACCAGATCAAGGATCGTGACATGTTGGAAAAACCCCGAAGTAATTCCAGGGATAAAACTCATCTAAATCCTTCCAAGTTCTGCTCGTTCCATGAGTTTATCGGGCATAATACAGACGAGTGCCGCAACCTCATGTGACAGCTCTGGAAATTATATGAGGAAAATCGCCTTGCCCAATATATTAAGTAGCCGACGAACAGAGAAACCTGGCGCAAGAGGTCGGGCGATCAGAAGAGAAAGCGTAAGGCGGAAGAAGAGTCCGACATCGATCAGGAGGAATTCCACCGACAACTGGACTTACTAAAGAAAGGGGCCCCAACCACGAACAAAGGAAGGGAGGGGCAAGAAATTAACATGATCCATCCAAACCATGGCCTTGGGTGGGGTTTGCTATCAAGTGCCTTCCCTAACAAACAGACGAGCACATCAGGTGAATGTGGCGAGCACATCAGCTAGCTCGCCACCCTTTCACCAAATCATGTACTCGGAAGAGGATTTTGGCGGCATAATCACCCCCCACAATGACTCTCTAACCATCAGCGCTCGTCTTCTCGATTTGAAGGTACATCGCCTCCCGGTCGACACCGGAGCATATGCGAACATTCTGTTCGTAAACACTCTGCACCAAATGGAGAAGCAAGTTGGGGATCTAAGTATGTATATAGAACTATGTGATCACACCATCATGGGTTTCGGGGAATCTATAACCCGGCCCTATGGTCTGATCAGGTTAGAAGTCGAACTAGAGTCAATTTTAAATCCGGAGATCCGACGAACTATAATGCTAGACTTTGTAATCGTCGATGCTCCATCTACCTATAACGAGTTCTTAGGTCGCCCGTTCATCCAGGAATTTAAGGCAGCTTGTTCGACTTACTTCTATTGTCTTGAATTTCCTATTTTTGATGGAACGGGCAGCATAAAGGACGATCAGAAAAAAGCTCGAGATTACTTACTATCGTACTTACCAGAAAGACAAAATATTGTCAGCATGGTAGAACCATTATGGGAAGTCGGAGATTCAAGCCAACGAAAGAATACATCGTTCCGGGCAGACATAACCCCCCGCGCGAGCACGAAGCTCGGGGCGACCAGACAGGTCCCCGATCCCATGAGTATAGATCTGACCAAAGAACAATTTGATTGCGGGTTACCGGACTTAGAACCTCGCATAGGATTTGATCCTATGGAGGTAGTTGATGAGCACCGGGGGTCGAACATAGATCCCTGGTGGAAACAAAAGAAAAGATGAGCAACACCTGTTGAGCAGCTAGAGTCCGTCATGGCCGACCCAGACACACCAGAATTAGAATTATCTAATGGTTCAGAAATACTGGAACCTTTCCGAACAGAAATGATCGCGTATCTTCGAGCAAACTTGGATGTGTTTGTTTGGTTTCATGAGGGTATGGTCGGCGTCGATCCTAAGCATGCATGCCACCATCTCAATATCAACCCAGCACAAATCTCAATAATTCAGAAACGAAGAAAGTTCGATCCGGGAGAGTACGCGGCTGTAGATGCTGAAGTTAAAAAGTTGCTCAACAATATGCTCATCCGGGAAGTCAAATGCCCAGAATGGTTAGCAAACCCTGTGCTCGTCTAAAAATCAAACAGAACCTGGGGGTACCATCACATCCCTATGCATCCCGACGATCAGGAAAGCACCTCGTTCTGCAATGGAAAAAACATGTATTGTTGGAAGCGTATGTCTTTCGGGTAAAAGAATGCCGGAGCAACATATCGATAACAAGATGTTCGATGAACACATAGGGCAGACGGTCGAGGTGTACATCGATGACACTGTGGTCAAAAGCGAGCACAAAGAAGACTACCTCGTCCACCTAACACAGGCGTTTGATATCCTCCGGGCATTTAATATGAAGCTAAACCCAAAGAAATGCAGCATCGGGGTTCATTCGGGAAAATTCCTCGGACATATGGTCAGCCAACTGGGAATCAAGGCAAATCCATAAAAAATCCAAGTTATGCTCGCCATACAAGCTCCCAGAAATGTAAAGCAAGTTCAAAGATTGACGGGATGTTTGGTTTCCCTGAACCGATTCATATCACAGACAATTTTGTCTAAACCCATACCGGGCAGACAGCTATATTTTGTACCTGGCCGCCTCTGAGCACGCGATCAGTGTTGTGCTAGTCTGAGCAGAGGTAACGACCCACTTGCCTGTATGTTATGTCAGCCAAGTATTGAAAGATGTTGAACTTTGGCGCTAACATATGGTCTTGTTATGAGTGTTTGCAAACTACGGCCTTATTTCTTCGACCACTCTGTCGAAGTTCTTACCACTTTCCTGCTACGCCAAGTTCTGCATCGACCGGATACAGCCGGAAGATTACTAAAGTGGGCTGTAGAGCTAGGCCAGTTCAGCATCACGTACGCACCCTGAATGGCGATCAAAAGTCAAGCCATGGCCGATTTTATGGTTGATTTAACTTACCCACAACAACCCGAAAAAGAAATCGACCAGCCATGGCCCATGTACGACGATGGTTCATTGACGAGCACAAAAGCCGAAGCAGGGGTGATCCTCATCATTTCAACTCGGCAAACTTTCTCAACGGCCATTCGTATCGACTTCCCGGCCACCAACAATGAGGCCGAGTATGAAGCTCTGATCAGCGGATTACACATGGCTATGGCAATGGGTGTTCGGAAACTGATGATTTATAGTGATTCCCAGCTAATCGTCTATCAAGTTCTGGGCGAATATGAGGCTCGAAGCGAGCAGATGGCTCAATATCAATTACTGGCCAAAGAATTGTTCGAGCAATTTGAGCAGGTATATATTAAATAGCTCCCCAGGATGGAGAATTCATTTACGGACGCTTTAGCTCGATTGGCTACCGCAGAAGATGTATCTAATTTAACAGATGTTGTGATCAACACAACGTACTCGCCATCCATCCCGAGAGCTGTGATCGCCCAAATAGAGGTCAAACAAGAGACATGGGTCCTCCCGGAGAACAAAACACAGGCTACTCGCCTACGTTTGCAAGTTGCTCGCTACACCATTTTGGACGGGCACTTGTACAAGCGATGTTTTTCTCTTCCGTTGTTAAAATGTGTAACGCCGAAAGAAGGCCATACAATTCTCATGCAAATTCACTCCGGGGTGTGTGGGAATCATACAGGCGGACATGCTCTAGCCTACAAAACGATCAGACAAGGGTATTTTTGGCCCACACTTAAAAAGGATTCACTCGTCTATGCTCACGCGTGTCATGATTGTCAAGTATATGCCCCGCTTATTCATAGTCCGCCAGAAGAACTTGTTTCCGTCTACAGCCCATGGCCATTTTTCAAGTGGGGGATCGACTTGATCGGCCCTTTCCCCACTTGCACATCGGGGGTAAGATAGTCGATTACTATACAAATGGGCAGAAGCTGAAGCCATTATGAAAGCCACGAAACAAAAAATGTGGAATTTTGTCTGGAAAAACATCATATGTCGCTTCGGGCTACCCCAATCGCTGGTGATGGACAATGGCAAACAATTTGAGTTTCGCCAGAATTGTGCTCACTGGGGAATCAAAAAACACTATTCCATTCCATACTATCCCCAGTCGAACGGACAAGTTGAAGCGTTCAATAAAATCATCAAGCATACCCTCAAGACTAAACTTGGTGATTCTAAGGATTCATGGACCGAGGAACTACCCAAAATTTTGTGGGCATACCGCACCACTTTCAGAACATCCACGGGTGAGACTCCGTTCGTTTTAGCTTTTGGTACGAAAGCAGTTATTCCGGCAGAAGTCAAAATCTTGAGCCACCGAACTATGTGTTTTGGCGAAGATACCAATGACCAGGCGCTCGCCTTTAGCACAGACTTGTTCGAGGAAAAAAGATACGAGGCCGACCTCAAGAATGCCATATATAAACAAAGGCGAGCAACGGGGGTCCCGGGTGGTATGTTCGGCCAAGCTTGGGAAGGCCCATACCGTATATCGGAGCGCTAGATAAACGGAGCATACGATTTGGAGATGATGGATGGAACTCCGCTTTCCTATTTCATGGAATGTGTCAAATTTGAAAAAATGTTATCTGTGTTGGTGAGCGCAACAGAAAAACCAAGGTTGAGCACAAGCCTGTGTTCACCTGATCACTAATAGATGGTCAGAAAACCTTTGCTCGCTCAAGACAAGCAGACCGACCACAAAAGCCGAGCACGGGGTGTCAAACACATAACCAGAAGGACCCCTGCTCAACTGGCAAAAGGAAAAGACATCAAGGCATCAATAAGGTTATTACACGAGTGTAAATTTGTAAGCAAGTCTTGTTTACAAAAAAGGAGTTTTAACAAGTGTGGATAAGAGCCTCAAAGATTAAAAACATCCTGCGTGGTGTTTATTCATTTATCTAGTTTGTTTGGCCATATGCTCAATCTGGTCGCATCGCAATAAGACGACTAAAATCCAACAAGAATTGGACAAAGCAGAGTTTGTGTTTGCTTGGCGAAAGAACGTGTACTTACCATGCTCGCTACAAAGCACGCATTGAGTACATAGGTCGCACCATAAATAAGACGACTAGAGCAGAAGCGATCGCCAGTTACGTAAGCCGATTGCGAACGATGGGTTGCACCTAAATAAACCAACCTTCATGATTGCACCAACGTAAGCCAATCATAAACCGAAGTCAAGTCAAACACAGACACATACGATTGTTCAATTCTTATACGGAAAAATAGACGCTAATGACCAAACATACAAGATCAAGGACATTTATCATGTTCGAATTCATTCAGAAGAAAAGAGGCATAAACTAGAAAGCAAAGCAAACATCAAGTAAGACGAACATCAACCATTCATCAGCAACAACATTCATCCTCAACGATCAGGTTAGAGGAAATTGTTCAATAAGCAAATTCAATCATTCAACTTTGAAATTGTTTGAACAAGAGAGAAGAAGACAAAAAATTACACAACAAGTTCAAAAGAAATTGTTCAGCAAAGCAAAAATTACACTAAGGAACAAATTCGTTGTTGGGGGTGGGCGGAAGCGATGTATCGAACAAATCATGCCCCATTTGCTCGGCCCCTTCAGGAACAACTCCTCCCGCATTTTCAGGCCTAGTCTGCTCGCCAGGTAGCACATTTTGCTCGACTTTAGGAGGCCCCCTTTGTTCGTTCTGCACCTGATCGAACCCGTGCTCGGCTCGGAGAGTTTGGTCAACAACATCAACAATGTCCGCATCCGAGCCATCTTCCTCATCCAAAATAGGATCATCAATCTCGATCCCTTCAGGAAGATTGGAGAAGTCGCACATATCATTCAAATCAGATATCAGAAGGTTGCGATCTGGGGGGTTGTCGATCAGGTACTTCTCAAAATGGGATTTGAGCGGGGCAGTCTGTTCGGCAGTGAGCGTGTGTCGAGCAGAACGGATGGCATCAGCAAAAGCACATATGTAAGAGAAATTCGATATGGAATCAACATACTCCTCAGTGTGCAATCTTGAATTTTCGAGACCCAAACGAGTGTTGGTCTCTTCAGCAATAAGGAGTTGTTGGCCGAGCAAATCCTTCTCGCATTCCACTGCCTCAATGCCAGATCTGAGTTTACGAAGCTCGACATTCATTTCATCTTGAACTCTCCTAATGCCGACTACCTCCTCCTGAGCAAGGCCTAGCTCCTCCCTCGCTTGGCGAGCATCTTCCCGAGCTTGACGAGCATCCTCTTGAGCCTTGCGAGCCTCTGCTTGAGCCAAGGATACTTGTACCTGAACCAACTTCAGTTCATCCTGAGTTTTGCTCAGCTCGTTCACCTTTTCTTCAAAACTTCTGATAAGAGCCAAGTAGTTGGCATGAAGATTGGCGGACTCGGCATAAGCTTTCTCAAGGAGAACCAAAGATTGACCGTGGTGCACTAGGCCAAGTCGCATGGTTTCCAAAGGTGTTGGACCCTTGGTGGCCTCTTCAAGCTCAGTAGTCCATGCTCGTATAGGGGTCTCGCACGCCTTCTAAACATGATCGGGAAGACCCGAAACATTGCGAACACTTGGAGAGCAGTAATAATTTTTCAATTTTGGCATCAGAGGCGCCAATCTGCTCAACCTGCATATTCACACGAGCAAACAAATGTGATTAAGCGGCCAAAATTGATTGAAGGAAAAAATAATCCAATAGGCGAACAAACGTACCTGTTCGCCCGAGCAGGGTCCCATCCCAAAAATGATTTATCCTCGGGGGACCGGAGTTGAGGGTTCATAGGAGTCCAAGTTCGAGGTCCTGCAGGAGGTGGAGAAGATGTACCGACCTCCATCTCGACGATTTGCGCGACCGGACCGACCACGGAGGCGGCCATTCTGATCGCTTTAGTGGTGGGGTTTCCCCAATGGCATCGATGCTCATTTGAGCTATCGGATCCTGCTCGTCAGCTGCCCTCCTTGATCTTTTTGGCGACGGAGCCTGTTCGCTCGCCCCTTGCTCGGCCGAACGAGTTGTCCTCTTCGGTCGGCTCGACTCCCAGTCCAGATCACCGCTTCGGCTCGTCTTTCTCACCTCGCCATCGAAAGCATCCCGCTCGGCTTGAATTCGAGCAAGCTCTTGAGGTCTTTTTGTTCAAGCCATTTCAATATGCTCGGAGGTACTCACAGCAACAGTGACGGCAGGAAAGGCTGTAGACAAAACAATTCATTAAAAAAGAAAGAGAAATTGCGAACAAAGAGTACAACACATTTACAAATACAAAAAACAATCCTTACAAATTTGGATCGATCCAAGAACTAAATGATGAGGGGGCACGTACAAGCCTCATTTCTTCCTTTGATCGGCGGTATTCAAAGTCTTCACAGATCGTTCCGAGTAAGGCTCGAGATCGATTTGCCAGATGCTGTTGAAATAACCATCGTTAGTCTCTTTGTCCGTCGCCTCCTGAATTCCTGAAATCGAGAATAAGTTAAAATCAGTTCAAGGTGAAGAGCAAAAAACACAAAAATACTTATTTCGGCAAATCCCAAAATCTGTGGGAATATCTAAGCGAGCATCTGGTTCACATCTAGAAGCCGGGCTCTTCCAATCGCCCCCAACGAACCAGAATTTCTCCTTCCAATCGGTAATTTTGTTCGGCACATCCTCAATGACTTTGCACTTGGCGTTTGCCTGCATGAACAACCATCCATGTTCGCCCTTGGGATGAGTCAAATACACTAGTCGTGAGAGTGCTGCTGCTGTGGGATAATACATGGGCTTCGTTTTGCCGAACAAAGTCAAGAAGCTCATAATCATGTGCCACCCATTCGGCTTTAGCTGTGTAATGGTGATATTCCATTCTACGAGCAGGCGAGTAATAGCCGGATGAAGTGGGAATCGAAGGCCCGCCCATCGCGGTCTAAATTCACAAAGAACACAACCCTCGGGGAGGTTGATTTGCTCGCTCATCGGGACCCGGCGCCCAGAAAAACACATCTTTTGGGGTTTCATAATTCCTATACAGCTGAGCGAGCATATCAACATCAATTACGCTCACAATTTTGCTCGTCTGGTATTCATTCTCAACCCTAGTCCTATGAGGTTGTTCGGGCCAATCAAAATTATAGCGAGCGCTATACTCGGCATATGTTGGGCTACGGGGAAGACCAACAGGGATGTCGAGTTCCGTGTTCTGCTCGTCGTCGAATCCTTTGCTCGGCTCATCAACATTCTCAACCATCAGAGTTTCCTCCCTGACATTATCATCATCCCTATTTACAACCCTATACCTAATTTTGGGTTGGGGCAAAGAATCTTCACCCGAATCATCCAAAAAATCAGTACGGGCTAAATTCCTATCTAATTCATTTAGGGCATCATCGGAATCTGAGGAAAGAACGGCAAACGACTGCCGAACTTGCCAACGAGACCTTGATCCCGAGGCATTTATCTCCGACGCATCAGCGGCGATACGAGAGATTGTACCGAAAGAGGGGGAGGATGAACTATGGCGATTTGATTCTACTGAAGCAGAAGAATTTGAACAAGAAGCCATAATCGGAATTAAAAAGGGGATGAAATAGTTAGCTGAATAAAATCCTTCGCCGAAATAGGAAAGCCCTTGCCGGAAGTTTCAGACGAGAAAGAGAATGAAAGCAAGAAGAAGATGTAAAGAAAGAAAGGGAACTGAGGCGACAAAAATAGGTATTTATAGATGCCGGGTTTGAATTTTTTTTGAAAATCCGGCACAGAATACGAAACGACACTGAGGGCCCAATCAAATTATCCAACAACCGGGCCCCCATGATGAATACAAAGCGACCGGGCTGGGGGGTATTGTTGTGTTCGATACAATTAACAATATTAATCGAACACGTCAGAGGGACACGTGTAATATTCAACTATTAAAATAACCACGCTCGATGGATAAGTGTGCACGCCGCTTGACGAACAAACAAGTTTGTTCGCCAGCTCGCCACTTGTCAACCATGCGAGTATGCTCGCCTATTAAACAAGTTTTGTTCGCCAGCTCGATGGATAAGTGTGCAGCAGACGCCGCCGAGCGAACAAACAAGTTTGTTCGCCAGCTCGCCACTTGTCAACCATGCGAGTATGCTCGCCTATTAAACAAGTTTTGTTCGCCAGCTCGCCATCTACCAACCAAGATTGCTCAACCAGCTTACCGAGCAAATAGGTATGTTCGCCTTTCCCGACCAAGCAAAGTTGTTCGCAGCTTACCAAATCCGGCATATTGACTTGATGCCATCTTGAGATGATCCTAAAGAGATGTTGATCTGATCACCAAACCGACGGATCAGAAAGAAGAAACCAGATAGCTTCGAGTCAAGTGACCTCGTGGTCGATGGGATGTCGAAGAATCGAACTCAAGAAGCTCGAGTAACCAAGGTTCAGATAACCTAAAGGCTCGAGATAACCCGAGGACTCGAGACAACTGAAGGCTCGGATAACCCAAGGCTCGACATGCTCGATGCTCGAGATAACTCGAGGGCGAGACAACCCAAGGCTCGGACAACTCAAGGCTCAAATATGATCGATGAGGACAGTTTTCCGGCATAAAATTGATATGGTTTAATGGGGCTTAACAAAGCATTCAATGAGCAAAAAGATTGATTTGGACGATCAAAAGAGTGCCTTATAAACAAGTAAGCGCAAAGATCAACCAGGAAGACGAAGTTGAAAACGTGGCAGCATCACATGAGTTCTTACAAGACACAAAGACTCCAGTTCATGCTTGCCAAACCAGCTCATGCTTGTCAAAGTACTATAAATAAAAGAAAAAAGAACAAGAGACAGGTTCACAAAAATTTCCCAGAGTGGTGAGGTTCAGAAAAATTCCAGAGCTCACAAAAATCCCTAACACTCATATACTTACTCTCCAAATCATCTTCACTCATAGCAATTCTTCTCATGAGAAGTATCGTGTATTGTATGTATAAAATTCGCAATACTACATCCCTGGCTTGGAACGCCCCCAGTAGTCATTCATTTCGATTTAACCGGTCAACAAATTCTCGTTATTTTAAAGATATTTTACACGTACTTATTTTGTTTGTGAGTTGTCATCAAATTAGCCACATAATATTCTCCATATAAAACGACTCGCAACAATAATAATTACAATTACAACAATATTGACCAAGTATTAAGGAAATGTCAAACATAATTAAATACAAAATCTAATCTATAATTACATATCAATTATCCTTAATAAGGGGCATAAAGAAAACACTTTCCATCAATAAAACCACCACAACAAAAAAAAAAAAAAAACCCAAAAAATATTTTTTTAAAATCAAGAAAAATAATCAATCACTCGGGTATTTCGTAATCATCCGGTACTTGAAACGTCTCCGGATTCTCGTTGTGGAGCCACCCGAACTTCTCCAGAAACGGGTTTTTCAAATTCTTAGTCGGGTAATTGTGAATAAACTCCTGCCACACATTCTTACCGTCCAAATCTCTAGCCACTTCCCACAAACAGCTGTTACACTTAAACCCTGCCCCAAAACTTATCATAAACACCCTGTCCCCCTTTTTCAACCTCCCTTTCTCCTCCATGTAAGCCAAAACATACCACAGGCTGCTCGCTGATGTGTTCCCGAACCGATGCAACGTCATCCGTGCGGGCTCCACGTCGTACTCACTCAAACTTAAGCTCTGAGCAATCGCATCAATCACCGCCTTTCCACCTGTATGCAAACAAAAATGATCCACCCCTGTCTTGAAATTAATGACAGGGCGCGGGGCGGGGCTCACTGCCCCGCCCTTGCTCCAGTACTGTTGGAGCGCCTTGTGCGCCAACAGTGCTGCAGAGTAGCGCAGAAGCTCCCGCATGGGCAGGATCTTCGGCGCTATAACCTTTAGGTTATCCACGATGGCCCTGGTCGCGGCCTTGGGGAGGTTTTTCCCGAGGTGGAAGCCGACGTGGCCCTTTTCGTCTTCTTTCTGCGTGCAGCAGTCGTAGGACTCGTCCTTCTCCCCGTGGTGGGTCCGGACGAGTGTTTTCAGCTTAAACATTGCTTTATCCTTTAAAGCCGGTTTGTTAGTCAGAATAACAGCGCAGCCCCCTGATCTGAATAAACAGTTTGCCAGAATCATAGATCTGTTGTTTCCCGTATACCAGCCCAGGCTGAGTGACTCGGAAGTCACTAATAAAGCCTGCTGGTTTCTCCGGGCTTTGAATATGCTTTCAATTATGTTTATCGAGACTATGCTACCGCTACAACCCATCCCAGTCAGATTATAAACCTTGACGTCGTCCCTCATCTTGTACAGATTGATGATTCGGGACGACATAGAAGGGAGGGTCGCGAGCATGGAGATGTTTACGACCAGGACGTCGATTTCGGATGGGGAGATGCTGCTTTTCTTGAACAGTCTGTCGATGCTGTCGACGAAAAACTCGTCCATCTCGATGAGGCCGTCTCTGAGAGTCGGGGAAGCTTCGCGGCCGTCGAAGACCATCTTTGGGCCGTACGTTTCTTCCCCGATCCCGGAGCTGACAATGGCTTTTAACAGGAACTGGTACTCGTTGATGCCGAGGTGTTTGTTGCGGCGGATTACTTCGCCGCTGAATTTTGTGCTTAGTTTGCGATCATCGATCGGTTTGTAGCATTCGTAAGCTAGTATGTAACAGTTGGTGTGTCTTCTATGATGGAGGATTTTGTATATGATGTAAAGGAGAGGAAGGAAAGGGAGGAAATAGTAGAGAAGTGTAAGATCCATGTTGATGTAATTTGGTATGTTGGAGAGTGGAGATGCTGAAATTATAAGGAGGAGAAAATTAAATGAGTTGCAAATATAAAAGTACGTCTTTTTGGTATATATAATGAATGTGTGGCCAATGTTTAATTTGATGAGAAAATTTTAAATTAAAGTATAGAAGACATGGAATTATTTAATGGGCCGGCTGGCCAAGTTGTGAACATGTGACCATGGTCTTTAAAACACTAATTGTGTCTCTCAACTTCCACCAACCCATCATTTCTCCGTGATTTCACTAGCTAGCTAGAAATCTTTACCATATATTATCAAACTCAAAAAACTGAAACTATGGTATAAGTAATTTAGGATATAGTAAATTTATAGCTTTAATTTGGTTGGTTGTTAAAACAAACTATATGTAATAAGACACTTGATATGTTCGCAAGTCAACGGTTCTTTTTAGTTATCTTTAGTTCAGTTGATATAGTTGATCTTGAAAAATCAAATGCCCGGCAAAATTTATCACTCAAATCGAACACCCAACACAAAATAAACTAACGTATTGAATAAAAATCATATTAAAGTTCAAAAAATATGGAGATAAGATACGTACATACGGAAAATAGTACAAATGATTTTTTTCCCTTAGCAAATTCTTTTTTTCACCTTTGACTAAATGAATATCTATTGTGTCCTTTTATGACATTTTTACCTTTACGCGACCCCTTTTATGACATTTTTACCCTTGCGCGACCCATGCACGACCACTCTATTCAAGGGTAAAAATGTTATAAAATGGCACTATAGATACTCATTTAGTCAAATGGGAAAAAAAGAGTTTGAACTATGAAATAGGGGCAAAAAAGAGTTTTTCCCTACCATACTCTACAACTCCATACTTAATAAGGTTCTTCCTACGGAACATTGTGCGTCTGAAATCTCTCGAAAATCTTCACTTCTGAGCAATTTGGAAGATGAATGCTTCAGTTTTCTTTCCCACAACATTTAGGGTTTTATTTTCTCTCCTCTTCTCTCGTCTCTTTCGTGCCACTAAACAGAAATGAAGAAATGAAACATATTTTAGGTGAGTTATGTTTTGAATTTGATTAGATAAATTAATTACGGTGGTTAATTAAGGTGGATTAACATTATATTAGATGTTTTTTACTCAGTCAATGGTCTCCTGTCGACGTCCGTTTATATTTGGGACCAAAAGTACCAATTTCGTAATGTTTGAGACTAAGTTTGCAAGTATAAACTTGTATGAGACCAAATCTGCAATTTTTTATGAGACCAATCTGCAGGAGTTAGGACCATTTTCAAAATAGTTCGTGTCATATAGGATCAAGAGTGCAAAAAACTCTTCACTCAGGTTCGCAATTCGATCTTAGGCCGCATAGATTTAATTCGATTATAACAAATTTCTTTACACTTATTTTAAAGCAAAAAATATTAATACCGATAGTTGGAAATTCAGCACTAGTTGACAAAATAAGTCCAAACATTCGGACCAACAAATTTTAGAATCTAAATTACATTTTGCAAATTTGGCGATTGCATGCGCATGAAAATTGTGGCAGCTAGGATACCACAAAACACACTAGCTAGAAATCCAGACTCCGCATCATAGTATATATTAATGACTTCGAAGAAATTCAACAACTTCTGAATTTGTAATATTATTGAAGATTTTAGCAAAATCAAGGAAGAAGTCTCGTTCTTCTTCTAAATATAAATCCTGGAGTACGTTTTATGATATCGGGTTCCGTAAACTCTCTTTATCAGATTTCACTTATGCAGTTATGCATAATTAGTATCATAATTGTTATGAATATGTATTCACTAATATTGTCTAAAAAATACTTAGTTTTAAACAGTACATATAGCAGAAATAATACTTTTATATATATATATATACACGCATAAATGATAATAGATATTATCCTTAGCTCAGCAGGTCGGAATTATATTTATAAATAAATATGATAAAAATTTAAAACTTAATTTAATTAAATAGATTAAAATTATAACTTTCAATGTGTGTGCACGATTTTGAAACGAAATAATCTGGTTGAATTGGATTTTACGCAGACTAACGTGGTTTCGCCGCATAAGCTGAAATAGGTTTACCAATATGTAGTATTAAGATTAAGATATATATATATATATATTAGTGATACTTAATAAAAATAAAGTTCACGAAACTCGTTCACAATTTTTTTTTTTGCCTAAATCCTAAGAGTGATATGTTTCCACCAAAAACTTTGCATTTTTTAAAATTTTAGCATTCCTAATTTAGAATTCGTTCAAGATACTTAAATTCGTACAAAATGTACTTAATTTGAATAAATTCTTGCATGAGCCTGTAATGCTTTTTATATAAACTAGTAATCGAACCCGTACGATGCACGACTGTAGTTGAACTATTATTTTAATAGTGAGTAATATAGTTTGTGCAAAAATCTTTAAGAATAAAGGTTTAGGTAATTCATATTTAATATGTAAATTTAAATTAAATCCATTCGTTAAGTACTGAACACTAATACACATTTGGGCTTGGACAACTGTTAAAAAAACCCTTAGAGAGCGGTTATAATAAATTTGTCCAAGCTTGGACAAATTTATTAAAAACCGTTGTCCAAAAGTTGAAGCTTGGACAACGGTTTTTCAAATCGCATTGCAAGAGGGGGGCTTGGACAACGATTATTAACAGCTGTCTAACTTTTTTTTTTTTTTATAATTTCGTTTATTATGTTAGATAGACAGCAGTTATTAACCGCTGTCCAATATCTTTCTTTTTTTTAATTATTAATTTATATTTTAAAAATCCTATAATAAAACTATAAACCAAAACTTATATATACGTCCAATACCATAATCCATAAACCAAAAATCCTATAATAAAACCATAAACCAAAACTTATACCACATATATATACCAAAACATCAAATAAATAAACATACACATCATGAAATAAATAAACATACAATCATAAACATACGTCCAATACACGTAAAACATGAAATATATATCATCACAAATATATAATTTAATTACATGCTACCAAAATTTCAAACAACGATCACTCAATATCGATGAATATAAGAATCGATTGTAAAGGTACATTCTGGCCCAATCGTTTTTCCATTTCTCCGATCTTTTGTTAGAGTAAGATTTGAGCTCACGTTCATAGACAAACCGCAAAACAACGAATCAATCAATATAGTATGAATTTTTATTCAATCAATAATAATTTAAATAAATCGATAAATTGACTTACGTTGAGAGGAATGTTCGTTAGAGAAGCGTGGATTATATCTTCAATAAAGCAACACACAAAATGTCCACAATGTTCATTATCTCGTTGCCTCGGAACCTGTTGATTAACAATTATAATCACGTATTACAATTATGATTTCTTTCTATTAATTTGAAAATTTACTAAATTAAATTTACCTTAATGTTAATCCAAAGTTCACTTTATTTAACTTAGATCTTGAACCTTGATGGAAGGCGATTCGATACATCGTCATCACACTATTATTATTATAATTAAAAAATAAAAATAGATTAAATATGCATAATTTTAAAAGTAAAACAAATCATTGTATAGAATATAAAAAATGAACTTACGCTTCCATATATGAAACGAGATTAGGGCGATTTGAATAAACTCCATCCTGAGCTGGGTCCATAAAATACACACTTAATGTATTCATGTGTATGACGACTAACACCCAATGATTCCTATATTATATTGAGAATATTAAAATTAACTGCAAATTTAGCATATATATGTGCAAATATTATAAACATGAATACAAATTTTAACGAAATGTTTATCACTCACCTCACATTTGTTGGCAAAAAATATGAGATGATCGCTCCCAGTTTGATTCAGCATATGATTAACCCATCCATGGTCTGTACCCTATCACCCAATATGCAAGACACCTGGGGGGAGACGAAGGAATACATTCCACTTGCTCGGATATCTCTGGAGAGATATACCTCACCCAAATATCTTTAACCAACATATATACGCTAATTAATATTTAAAAAAAAATTAAACTATACGTAAAAGTGAATATTGAGAATTAGTAAACACATACCGAGGTAAAGGGCTATGGTGGTTGCACTCAACCACTCGTCTATTCAAGACTTCAAGACATGTTCTCATTGATTTAATTCTTGGAAAGCATTCTGATGAAAGTGAGCAAGCATGAGAACTGTGACGATCTCGAAAGCATTAGACGATACCATCCGGTGCACCCTAGACTGTACATAATCATCGTGATCTAAGTCTTCAGTCATGGGATTGTTGGGATTATACTGAAAAATATGTTTTTTACTTTGTATAATCGAACCTCAATTTTCGATTTATTTATCAAATAAATTGTTTATCATCGATGCTTTAAAAATTATTGAATGTTACATATATTTTTTGTGATAACTGTTCAATAATTCAGACGTGTTACATTGTAGTTAATTTAGTGATACCAGATCACGTAAGATTAAATTAATGTCCCTTTTGTAACTAAAAAAGTACGCCATTCACGACCTAGATGGAAATGAACAACCCATCGCGAAAAGGTTGAGGTGTAAAGCTCGATTGGTTTGTCTTGACCAAGAGATTACACTAGTGCATGGTGATGTAATTGAATAGGACCCTGGGAGGATAAATTCTTGAATCGAACAAGGAAGAATTAGACCTCAGTGGTTCGTTGTTTCTTAATCTTCGTCCCTTAAATAGGATCACGTGGGATTGGTAACTATTGCTTTGACTTATCATGGGTAGTGAATCAAAGAGATTCAATACTTTTTATCTTGGGCAATATTATTAGTCACATGTGATTGCTAAGATTTAATACGAAGAATCGTGTGCAAGCACGACTTTGTTTGATTTGCCCCTTGGGAGGTTCATAAGCTTTATCATACCAAATCTTGCAAGTGGAATTAGTTTCCGGTATGGATAATAATGTTGAACCGTTTCCTCGACCAAGGATAAAAGATGTTAATTAATGGAAAGCTATTTCAGTGGCTTGAATTAATTAATGGGCTAGATAATCTTAAACACGGGAAATAATGACCGGGAGCCATATTGACTGTAATATGGGTTAAGATGGATAGTGCAATAATAATTATGTAGTGGGATTAATTAATATTTATGGGCTTGAATTATATTGTGGCTCAATATTAGATATTCAAGGTCCATTAGAAGGTCCAATCTTAATTCTCCTAAAGGCCCCCGAAAGTAGCCCAACAAATAGTCCAATAACTGAAAAAGGTGATTAAAATAAAATAAATATTATTGCTTATTTTTCCTCTAAATTTTCGAAAATTATGAATAAGTTGGGAGAAAGATTTTCTTTGAATTTTGTTATGGAATGAAGATATGTATTCTTGGAATACAAGATTATCTCATTAAATTCAAGAAATCTCCCACTTGGTTATTTCATAAGAGAATTTCGAAATTTTGAAATATAGTGGGCAAGAAAGATTTTCTTGATTTTCTTGAAAAGATATTATGGAAGATATGTATTTCTTGAAATACAAGAATATCTCAAAAATTCAAGAAGATCCAAATCTTGGATTCTTGCATCATTAATTTTTGAAAAATCCATAATTAGAGGAGGTGGGATTTTTGTGGAATATTTTAATTATGGGAAAAAGAATATAGGAGATATATTCAAGATTTCTTGGTGATCAAGAAAAGTCTTTTCCCACATTGGTTTTCTACTGAAAAAAAATCGACCACCTCTCTCCTATAAATAGGGGATGATTCTTTCATTCCCAAGTACAATTCCATGTGCTGGAAAAATTAGCAAATCCACATAAGTGGTGCAACAAAGTTTATTTTTTCCTTTTGTTAATTGTTCGACAAGTGTCCTTCCACCGGATAGTTGAGCAAGGGCTAAGGGAATACTTGGGAAGTCCTTTTGGTTAGTCCGTCCAACCGAATTCACTGCCATCCCGAGAGGTACATTCACGTAAACCCGTAGATTCCGCATGCGTAGGTTTTACGTGGCTTATTATATGCATGATATGTTGTTGCAATTATTATTTGAATTAATATATGATTAATTCATGCTAGTAATAATTAAAGAATTAAATTTGTATTTAAATATTTATCCCGAATAGATCTGTGCAACTCATTCCCCAACAGGGATAACCAAGTCTCGAGCTCAATTGGAGTCCTCGTTTTCTCCCTCCGATCGTCTCACGACACCCCTCGATTTCTCTTTTTAGCCTTTTGTGGTGATTTCTTCCGAGGCATTTGTGGTGTCGGTAGATTCTACAATTAATTTGCAATATTATTTAGAACCAAAAATAAGATAATGAACTTTAATAACATATATTTTACCCTCATGGTGCTAGACACCAAGTTGCTTGGCCATTCGATGAAGTGCCCGACCGCTGTTCCGACTGTGATGGCTTCATCGATTAGTTTTGGCACCGCTGAATCCTCTTGTCCGATTATGGGTACATCGAGTGTGACCCTCACGAAACCAGGAGTGATGGGATGACCATGAATCATTCCATGGGAGTGCGTAGGTAACGTTCTGGGCCACCAACCGATCGGGATCCTCCAAATAAAGGTAGCAAAAGGTCGTACTGTTCGAATAAGATATTTAGTTAAAAAATTTTAATACATTAGTCTTTAATTAAAACAAATGTGAGACATGCATATCTGAAACCCGAGAGACGTTTTGAAGTGCCTCAATAAAGGCGTCCCTAGGGTTAGCTGAAAACATAGCATTATCAACACTATGTTCACAACTTGCTCCACTCGACGACATTCCGTGGCTCGTTCTTCTCTCGGACCTCAAACGTTCCACATACTTTAGACAACTTGGCAACCTGTTCCATTAGTATACCCACCATATTCATGGCTTGAAGACCAGGTGCCATCGCTAACGATATCTTTGTCACTCCATATCCGACACTCCGTAAGCGGCCGGGATGCTCCTGGCGACCTATAGCCCGTCCAAACAGATCATCAGGGCCGATAATGCGGATGTTGTCGGGTGTCATGGTCTGAGATAGACGCTCCTGAATCACAAAAACAAAAGATTATTATTTAATTATTTGTTTATAAATAATAGTTTGTAATTGAAAGATAAATTAATGGATAGATTACCACTTCTTCGATGATCTTGTTGCTGCACTTTGGGATCGGGAATATTCCTATCTCGACCCTTTCTAGTAGTCTCCAAATAAGTCAAAAACGGGTAACAATAGGCTCACTCTCTCGCTTTTTTTTCTTCTTTCTTCTTTCTATGATAGTGATGAACGTGTCCCTTTATTAGATATATTAAAAGTGAATATATAAAAAAATTAAAAGTTAGGATTTTGATCTCACCATATTTTCTCTTATTATTGCATAACCTTTGTTCGAGCCATGATATCGCCTCCATCAACTTGGCTTGATCGTGATTTTTATTACTTCGATTCTACAAAGATAATAGAAATACGATAAAAAACTATATGCATTAGAAATCGAGGAAATGACATTGATCAATTTTATTCGAAATCATCCTCCATAGCTCGCTTTCACAAACTCCTCCCAAAGTATGGAGCCACCATAGGGCTATTCGACACACGGAGGAGGTGGACTAGTCGAGTAAAGACCGGGTTCCGGATCTCGTGTGATACTTCTCAACCAAGTCCGAAAATTCTTGGCCATTACTCCACCATGGATAATATTTGCTTTTTTTTGTGTGGTCAAGACCCTCGAATGTAGTCTATACTCATATAACATAACAATTTAGTAAATTTAAGGGTCATACTACAACTTTCAATAAATATATAATTAACATACCGTAAGTTCATCCCATATTCTTTTTCCTTCAAAGAAGTCGGTTTAGCTTTACGATCCCCTCTTGGTCAAAGACGATAGGATCACGCTCCCGATGCGCAACTCCAATGTAGAAGGACAACGACTCACTCTCTTTTCCTATTGCTGTTCAAACTCATTGAACGATAACTCGCAATAACATAGTATTTAATTATGTTCAACGATCAATCAATATATTTATCGATTTCAAACTGTTCAATTATAATAAAATTACTGAAGTGTTTTCCCCTTGCTACGAGCTCTCTTAATAGATGACATGGTGACTATACCCCGAGTGCGCTTCTCCCCTGAGTCGCTAGTGGTGGTGGGAGCATCAGTGTCACACTCTCTCAAGTCATCAGGATGTTGTCGATCATATGTACCATGATCATACGCGCCCATGATCTCCATCAAGAATATCCATCATCATCTCCATCATCTCCGGGATATGGCAAACGAGACATGATCCCAGAAAAGCGTAAGAAACAACATTTAATAAACAAAAACAAACAATATTCAAAACTATGCTTAAATCCTCACACAAGCATATTATCAAACACCTTGAGTGCATCAATTGTTCATATCTAAATTAGCATAAAAAATCAAGCCAAGCCACACAATATATATTCATCTCTAACAAGTTGTTCATCTCTAACACTAACAACATTAATCCTAAAAAATTAACACTAATTTATGTTTAAATCCTCACACAAGCGTATTATCAAACACCTTGAGTGCATCAAACACCAATATACATACACCAATACATACAACATGATATATATACACCAATATACATATATACACCAATATACATGATATACATACACCAATATACATACACCATACATACAATTAAACAAAGCCACTAAACAATAATTAAACAAATATATATATATATATATATATATATAAACAATTAAACAATTAACAATATAAACCAAGCATCAATTGTTCATCTCTAACACTAACAACAATTAATCCTAACAAATTATATAAACAATTAATCCTAACATATATATATACTAACATATATATACATATACACATTAATTCAATATATATATATATATATATACTAATATATATATATATAAAAGAATAATTAGTTTTATGAAATAAAAAACATTATCAAGAAAAGCTAATTTGGGGAGGTTGGGGGGCGAGAGAACAAATTGAGGGGGGAAGGCGATGATCGAGATCGAGGGAGAAGGATCGAGATCGGATGAGTAAGATGGTTCGAGTTTGGGGGGAGAAGGAGGAGGAGGCTAGGGATCGATGAAGGATCGTAAGATCGAAGAGAATTCGATTTGAAGGGGAAATAAGAGCTAATGGGAAGGCAGATGATCAAGATCGAGGCGTGATTGAGGAAGTCTTAAAGGATGCTAACCTAATATGCGGAGTTCGATTTAGGGTAGATAAAGGAAGGAGGAGGCCCTATGCGGCAGAAGTTTATCGATTTAATTTGGGGAAAAAATATAATTCCGAGTTCGTAACGATTTGATGTTATTTAATTATCCGAACACTTCAAGGGGCCACCGAAAGTGTCGATATAAGGTCCGCCAAGAGAAACCGACTGTCCAAACTATGTCGAGGGACACCGAGAGGGAGACCAAGGTTCAAAACCGTTGTCTAGACCAAAAACGAGATTTGCAAGAATATAGCCGGTTCTCAAGAAGCTTTCTAAAATGAAAAACTTGGACAAGTATGGATTTTTGAACCAGTAATATTCAAATCCACACTATTTTTTTTTTTTTTAATTATTGTGGAAAACCGCTCATTCCAAGCCAAATATAGCTACCCTAGAGAGCTATTATAAAAATATTGTTGTCCTAGAAAAATGCCATACAAGCTTAGAGAGATTTTCCCAAGCTTATATGTGTAGTAGTGGAAGTTTTTGAAACTCGTAAATGTTAGTGAATCTGTTGGGTGCGACTATAACAACTAATGGGTTAAGAATAAAACGTAGTGTTAAAATAAATGAAGTTTTAAATGACTATAGATTCATCGTTCTTAAAAGCAAAAACCTCTCTCAAAACAACATTTTTGTTTGTTTGGTTGTTTTCCATCATCAATATATATAAAAGAAAATCTTCAAGCCTTGCGGTTGGTGACTCTCAAAACTAATGGAACATAGAACGCTGATGGAGTTCGATTAGGGTAGAGGAAGGAGGAGGCCCTACTACAAAGTTTGCGATTTAATTTGGGGATATAAAATCGGTTTCTTAAAAATATGCCAACATTGCCCAAAAGACAACGTTCAAAATTGTCCTTGGCTCTTGTTTATCGACATTGTTAAATATGAGACAATTAATGGGAACTGTCTCTCCAAGCTATAGCTTGAAACTTGAACGACAATCTGGAAGAACCGAATGTTAGTGAAGCAAGATAACAACTATGGTTAAGAAAAGTCTGGGGATCAATACCACCTCACCAAAATAACATTTTTTGTTTGTTATGATGTTTTGCCTTCACACACACCAAAAGACCTTGGGTTGGTCACCCAAAATCTTGTAGGGATCAATCTAGTCGGTTTCTTAAAAAATATGCCCCCCGAATGATCTATATTTTTTTTATCGACATTGCAGCAACATATCGGCGAGTCCCAACTTAATGGAAACTCTTGAACGAAACTTGAACGACAATCGAGTTCATGAGAAAGTCTGGGGATCAATACGAACACTTCTTTTTGGTTATGATCTTGCTATTCAAGAACTTTTTGTTGGGATCAATGTAAATCGCAATGATCTATATATCAACATTCGAGTCCCAACTTTTAATCGACTTCATGATGCACGCGAACACTTCAAGCTATTCAAGAACTCCGCGTCAAAACTCAAATACGTTCTTGCCTCATGGTCGTTCATGTCTATCATGTATTCGTTAATGGAATCGACAACCTCTAGAGTGGGCGCAAGTATGGCTCTGTCCTTGAAATAATTGAGGTCGTTCCCAATATTCTTGAAGTCTAGATATGTGGATATGTGCTACTGACAATCGTGCCAATAGGATCGTTGTCGTATTTCAACAGAAGGTCATCGGGCACTTCGATATCCGCATCATCGTCGGTCTAGTCCCCAATAGTTCCATCGCCAATTGCCGCCATCCACTCTGAGAAGGATTTTCATTCTCCCAATTCTTCGGTCGAATTTACGTTCTGGAGTCTCATATTTTTCGTTAATCTCAAAGCTATGCACGCGTCCCATAGGTATGAAGAATTGATCGTTCCATGCACGATATCATGTCTGCGCCCCTTAGGGATGACCGGCAGTATTTGACAAAAATCACCTCCGAATACAATCGTCTTTCCACCGAAAGGCAGCTGCGAAGACGACTGATCAGTTAGTTGCATTATGTCTCAGAGAGTGTTATCAAGTGCTTCAATACAATGTCTGTGTACAATTGGAGCTTCATCCCATATTATTAGCTTGCATCTAACCAATAATTATGCTACTTGGCTTCCCCGTTTGATGTTGCACGTTGAGTCCTCCGTGATGTTGATTGGGATGGAAAACCTTGAATGAGTAGTTCTTCCGCTCGGAAGCAGAAGGGACGCTATGCCGCTAGAAGTAACGTTCAAAACAATCTCACCGTTCGATCTAAGAGCTGAAGACAGAGTTCTCCAGAGATATGTCTTTCCCGTTCCTCCATATCCGTAGACAAAGAAGACACCTCCTCTGTTGGAGTCGATGGAGTTTTTTATCGAGTCATAAACATTCCGTTGCTCATCGTTTAATTTCTTGAATAGCTCTTCGTGTTCCCTTTTTAATTCGGTCTTGTTGTAGGCTAATTCCCTGTAAATCATCCTATTCTGGGTGACCAAATTCTGGTCCAATTTCAATTCCGGCATTCCATCGTTACAATTTTCACTCATCATCAATATTTTTCATGTTCCTTTTATATATTGATGATGAGAAGTGGTAAAAATTCATGTGGCCATTAATCTAATTACTGTTACATGTTACTTTTAATTAACTTAATGATTGTAATCATATTTCGAATCATAACTATCAAAATTGAACAAATCTAAGAAGCTAAAAGTTCACGAAATCAATTGACTAGTACTCAAATTGAGGTATTTGAATTCCCAGATTATTACATAGCAACAGATATATACACGTATAAATTGGAAAAAAGATTATAATTTAAAAAAGAACAAACATGAAACCAATAAATATTAAATTATGCTTAAAAATTCTGATAAAAAAAAGACCAGGTGTGAGTTTCTGGCTTGAAGCTTCTAAAACGATGAAAGTAGAATGACCGGAGTTTGTATATATTGTTGCGAGTCGTTTTATTTGGAGATTATTATGTGGCTAATTTGGTGACAACTCACAAACAAAATATGCACGTGTAAAATAAACTGAAAATAAGAAAAATAAGAAGAATTTGTTGACTACTCGGGGGGCATACCAAGCCAGGGGTTTCGCTTAGAAATGACTACTCATGAAGATGAATCACTACGGATGAAGATGATTTGGAAAGTTGGAATATGAGTGCTAGGGTTTTTGTGTGCATGAACTCTCGAATTTTTCTATACCTCACCTCTATTTGGGATTTTTTTTTTTTTTGCGCTTGTTGTTTTATCTTCTATTTATAGAACTTTGACAAGCATGAGCTGGTTTGGCATGCATGAGCTGGAGACTTCGGGCCATGCAAGAACTCATGTAATGCTGCCATGTTTCCAACTTCGTCTTTCTGGTTGATCTTTTGCATTTGCTTGTCTATAAAGGCACTCTTTTTGGTCGTCCCAAATCAATCTTTTGCTTGGTGACCGCTTTGTTCGCCCCCATTAAACCATATCAATTTTATATCGGAATATTGTCCTTGTCGAGCATGTCCGAAGTTCTTGAGTTGTATCGAGCTCTCGTGTTATCTCGAGCCTTGGGATGTCTGAGCCCTCAGGATATCTGATCATCGAGCATACTGACCCCTCAGGATGTCTAAGCCTTCAGGATGTCTGAGCCCTCAGGATATCTGATCATAGAGCATACTGACCCCTCAGGATGTCTGAGTATTCAGGATATCTGAGTATCGAGCATATTGACCCTTCCGGGATATCTCGAGCATTCGGGTTGTTCGAGTCCTCGGACTTGTCCGAGCCCCTCGGGTTTGTTCGAGTCCCTCGATCACTTGACTCAAACTTATTTGATTCATTCTTTCCTGATCTGAGTGGCGAACATGCCTATTTGCTTGGTAGGCTGGTTGAGCAACTTTGGTTGGTAAATGGAAAACTGGCGAACAAAACTTACTTCATAAGCGAGTATGTTTGCTTGGTTGACAAGTGGTGAGCTGGTCGAACAAACTTGTTTGGTCGGCGAGCGGCGAGCATACTTATCCATCGGGCATGATTATTTTAATAAATATTACACGTGTCTCTCTTACATGTTCTATTAATGCTGAATAATTATATCGAACACAACAATAACCCCCCAGCCGGGTCGCATTGTATTCATCATGGGGCCCAGCTGTTATAATCTGATTGGGCCATTGTAGACGTCGTTTCATATTATGTGCCAGATTTTCAAAATTGAATATGATATCTATAAATACCTCATTTCGCCGCCTCAATTTCTTTTCTTTCTTTTCTTCTTTTCCTTGCTTTCTGTCTTCAATCTCTTTCGCGTCTAAACATTCCGGCAAGGGCTTCATCATTCCGGCGAAGGATCTTACTCAGGTAACCATTGTATACTTTCTCTCATTGCGATTATGGCTTCTCGCTCTAACTCTTCTGTTTCAATAGAATCGGACCACCATAGTTCATCTTCCCCCTCTATCGATAGAATCCCCCGTAGCGACGCTAACGCGCCGGAGACGAATGTCTCGGGTTCAGGGTCTCATTGGCAAGTTCGGCAACCATTTGTCGTTCTTTCCTCTGATTCCAATGAAGCCCTAAACGAATTGGATAGGGACTTAGCCCGTAGTGATTTTTTGGATGATTCGAGTGATGATTCTTTGCCCCAACCCCAAATTAGGTCTGGGGTTGTAGATAGTGTTGATGTTAATGTGAGGGGGGAATTCTTGATGGCTGTGAATGTCGATGAGTCAAACATAGGGATAGGAGGCGAGCAAAATACTAAACTTGATATCCCTGTTGGTGTCCCTCATAGCCCAACATATAACTACTATAATGCTCGTTATAATTTTGATTGGCTCGAACAGCCTCATAGAATTAGAGTTGAGAATGAGTACCCAACGAGCAAGATTGCGAGCATAATTGATGTAGATATGCTCGCTCAGCTGTACAGAAATTACGAAACCCCCAAAGATGTCTTTTTCTGGGCACCAGGTCCTGATGAGCGAGCAGACCAGTCCCCTGAGGGTTGTGTTGCTGTGAATTTGGACATAATGAAAGCCGGCCTTCGATTCCTACTCCATCCGGCTATCACTCGTTTGCTCATGGAATGAAACATCACCATCACGCAGCTGAAGCCGAATGGGTGGCACATGATTATCAGCTTCCTGACTTTGTTCGGCAAAATGAAGCCTAGATATTATTCCTCAGCAGCTGAACTTGCTCGACTAGTGCATTTGACCCGTCCGAAGGGCTAACATGGATGGTTGTTCATGCAGGCCAATGCCAAGTGCAAAATCATTGAGGATGTGCCGAACAAAATCTGTGATTGGAAAGAGAAATTCTGGTTCGTTGGGGGTGATTGAAAGAGCCCGGCTTCTGGAAGCGAACCAGATGCTCGTTTGGACATCCCCACTGATTTTGGGGTTTATCGCAGTAAGTATTTTTGTGTCTTTTGTTCTTCAGCTTGAACTGATTCTAACTTATTCTTCATTTCAGGAATTCCAGCTGCGACGGACAAAGAGACCAAAGATGGCTATTTTAGCAGCGTTTGGCAAATCGATCCCGAGTCTCATTCAGAACGATCTGTGAAGACTCTGAATTCCGCCGAACAGAGGAAGAAAGGAGGCTTGTTCGTGCCCCCTCACCATCTTGTAGCTGTTAATCCCGCTGGTAAGGATTGCCTATTTTTTGCATTTGTATGTTTTGTACCTTTTGCTCGCTATTTCTCTTTTTTATATAATGAATTGTTTTTCTATAGCTTTCCCTGCTGTTACTGTTGCCGTGAGTACATCCGAGCATACCTAGATGGCTCGAAGAAAAAGACCTCAGGAGCTCGCTCAAATTTAAGTCGAGCGGGAGGCTCAGCGAGCAAACCGAGGAGAAGAGAGCAGGGTGAGCAGGGCGAGCCGAGCATCTGCTTCTGGCCCTGGGGAATCGAGCCGACCAAAAAGGACTACTCGTTCGACCGAGCAGGGGACGAGGGAACAGGCTCCGTCGCCAAAAAGACCAAGGATGGAAACCGGCCAGCAGAGGCCAAGTGAACAAGCTCAGACGAGCACGCCGAGCAAACAGGTTCAAACGAGCACCGATGTTGTTAGGGTATCCCAGACCCCTACTGCCGAAGCGATTAGAATGGCCACCTCTGTGGTCGGTCCGGTCACGCAGATTGTTGAAATGGAGGTTGGCACATCTTCTCCACCTCCTGCTGGACCCCGATCTTGGACCCCTTTGAACCCCGAGCTCCTGTCCCCTGAAGATAAATCATTTTTGGGATGGGACCCGACTCGGGTGAACAGGTACATTTTGTTTGCTTTATTTCTTTTTTCATTAATTTTGTTCGCTTTATCATGTTTGTTTGCTCGGGTGTTTGTGCAGTTGGAGCGGTGTTGGCTATCTTGATGCCCAATTTGAAAAATTACTACTTGCCGCCAAGTGTTCGCAAGGTTCTCGGCATTCCGAAAGCATGTTCAAAAGGCGTCGGCGACCCCCTGCTCGAGCATGGACTATCAATTTCGAAGAGGCCACTACGGGTCCCACACCTTTGGAAAACATGCGTCTTGGCCTGGTACACCAGGGCCAATCTATGGTCATCCTTGAGAAAGTGTATGCTGAGTCCGCCAACCTTCATGCCAACTACTTGGCTCTGATCAGAAGTTTTGAAGAGAAGCAGAACGAGTGAGCAAAACTCGGGATGAACCGAGGTTGGCTCAGGACGATTTCCTTAGCCAAGCGGATGCTCATAAAGGTCAAGAGGATGCTCGCCAGGCTCAGGAAGTTGCTCGGGAAGTTGCTCGCCAGTCAAGGGAGGAGCTAAACCTTGCTCAGGAGGAGGTGGTCGGCATACGGAGAGTTTAGAATGAGATGAGTATCGAGCTTCAAAAACTCCGTACTGACGTCGAGGTCATGGAAAGTGAGAAGAATTCGCTCGGCCAACAACTCATCGTCATTCTTTGAAGAGACCAACACTCGTTTGGGTCTCGAAAATTCAAGATTGAACAATGAGGAGTATGTTGATTCCATGTCAAACTTCTCTTACATTTGTGCCTTTGCCGATGCCATCCGATCTGCTTGCCACACGCTCACTGGCGAACAAATTGCCCCACTCATATCCAGTTTCCAGCAGTACCTGATCGACAATCCACCAGATCGCAACCTTTCGATGTCTGACTTGAACGATTTGTGTGATTTCTCCAATCTTCCTGAAGGGATCGAGATTGATGATCCTATCCTGGATGAGGAAGATGGCTCGGATGTGAATATTGTTGATGTTGCTGATCAAACTCTCCGAAATTTGAGTCCGGTCCGATCAAAGTGTGTCGAACAAAGGGGACCTCCTGTGACCGAGCAAAGTGTACCTCCTGGCGAGCATACTGGTCCTGACCATGTTGGAGGAGCCGTTGCTGAGGGGGCCGAGCATGATTTGTTCGACATTTCGCTTCCGTCCACCCCCAACTATGAATTTGTCCCTTAGTATAATTCCTTGTGTAATTTTTGTCTTCTTCATTTTTTACTCGAACAATGTCTTCTGAACTTGTGTAATTTTTGGATTTCTTCTCTTTTGTTCGAACAATTCAAATCTGAATGGTTGAATTCATATTTTGAACTTTTTCCTCTAACCTGATTGTTGAGGATGAATGTGGTTGCTGATGATTGATTGATGCTTGTGTTGCTCGATGTTTGCTTTGTTGCTTTCTAGTTTATGCCTCTTTTCTTCTGAATGAATTCAAACATTGTGTTTGCCTATGCCCGCTCTTGACTTCTTTCGTTTTTGATTGTCTTATTGACATTGCAATCGGTTGATCGTCTTATTTAGGTGCGACCAGATGGGTTAACTTTATGAACCCCCCCTTTCTTGGTTCGCGATCGTCTTATTTAAGCGCGATCACTTCGTACTAGGGCTATATTGTTTAGACGCGACCCCGCACTCATCACCCGCTTTTGCTACGAGTATCTGTAAGTACGAGTCATCTTTTGCGACTGCGTACCCATTACTCACTTTTTGCTGCGGGAATCAGAGTACGAACTCGTTCGTCAGGTGAACATAGACTTGGGCTCGTTCGTCTTTGTTCGGGCCGTCCGGCTTAGGTGCAACCTCTAATAGACTTCAACTAGAAAATCTTTGCAAACAAAAATATTTTTTTGCAACACGTTGTATTCTATTACAACCTTTACATTTGAAGAAGACTGTCTATTACACAACTATAGACATCAGACTACGGTTTTAAATTTAAACCTTGTCTTGAGTAGACACGAACTGGCCTCACCTTGTCCGCGGAATTGATGTTGACAAACATGTGGCACATCATCCTGTCTACCCTTCTTTAAATAACATGCTCAAGCAGCAGCAGCATAAGCATTTGTCCCTCCTGGACAAATTGTGATTATGCGAGCAGCTGCGGTCATGAGCATGTGGCGAGCACGCCTGCTCGCCTATATCAGGTGCGAGCAAAATCCTCAGCTCGCACCATTTTGTCCCCTTCAGTAGATGCCTGAGCATCAGCATCCGCATGTTGTTTCGAGTGGATACCACGACATCCCTCCCCTTCGGAGGAGATTTTGGGGATGCATAGGGGACTAGTGATTTACTACTGCATAAGCAGTGAGTAACGTGGAGTGGCAACCATGACTCTGCCGGGCATCTTGAGTCCGCAACGAGCTTCAACCTGTGCTCGTAGTGTCATATGTTGTATAAAGCTCGTACTAGGACAGATGCTCGATTCAGCTGAATGATAGTTGAATCGAGTGCTGGATTCTTCTTCGTTTGGAGGCATACTAAACCAACTTTCTTCTGATAACTGTAGTATTTTTTTTCTTTTTCATCTGTTTTTTCTCTGCTTTCTTCATCTATCAATACACCTCTATTTATAGAACTATCCCAAGCTGGTGCTGGCATAGCTAGTTGGTGCTGACCCTCTTGCTTTTAATTCCTCCTTTTGACATCTGTTCGGTTTTTTGCCAGCTCTTGTTCAAGGATTGACACGTTCCTTTTTTGGTTGCCACCACTTCTCGACTTGTTTTGACACGTATCTTCTATCTTTCAATAGTGTTGGCCAGCATTTCTTTCTAGAAGATTTGTGTCGAACACGATGTGTTCTTCCTTCAGGATTATCCTGCTCGTCTTAGCTGAATGGCTGATTATGTTTGGCCATTTGTGCTCGTTTCAGCTATGTGGCCGATTATGTTCGGCCAACTGTGCTCGCTTCAGCTATGTGGCTGATTATGTTCGGCCAGTTATGCTCGTCATTACTGATAATATTTTTTCAAATTTGACGCATTCCACGAGTAGGACAATAGGACTCCATTCAGGTCTTCCAAGTCATATGCCCCGTTTAACAAACGTTCTGTAACTCTGAATAGACCTTCCCATGCTCGGCCGAACACACCACTTAATACCCCAGTTGCTCGTCTTAGAACCAGCTCGCCCACGTTGAACCTGCGTGTTCGGACTTTGGAGTTATAGAACTTTTCTGATCTCTTTTTGTACATGGCATTCTTGAAATCAGCCTCCGTCCTTCTTTCTTCTAACAGGTCTGCACTCAGGGCGAGCACCTGGTCATTGATGTGCTCTCCAAAAGTCATTGTTCGATGAATCGGAATCTTGATTTCTGCTGGTACAACAGCTTCCGCACCAAATGCCAAGGCAAACGGGGTTTCCTCAGTTGATGTTCTGAAAGTTGTTCGATAGGCCCATAATATTTTGGGCAACTCTTCAGCCCATCCTCCCCCCTTGGAATTATCAAGTCTGGCCTTGAGGGTATGCTTGATAATTTTATTTACGGCTTCAACTTGTCCGTTTGACTGGGGATAATACGGAGTTGAGTAATGCTTTTTTATGCCCCAGCGAGCACAATTCTGTCGGAATTCACTCCCATCGAACTGTTTGCCGTTATCCGTTACTAATGATTGGGGAAGCCCAAAATGACAAATGATATTTTTCCAAACAAAGTTCCACATTCTTTGTTTGGTGATTTTGACAATGTCTTCGGCTTCCGCCCATTTAGTATAGTAATCAACGGCAACCACAACATATTTTACTCCCGACGTGCTAGTAGGAAATGGGCCGATCAAATCGATTCCCCATTTAGCAAATGGCCATGGGCTGTAAACTGACACTAGTTCCTCAGGTGGGCTATGAATAAGTGGGGCATGTACCTGGCACCTGTGGCACGCACGAGCATACGCGAGCGAATCTTTTTTGAGGGTTGGCCAATAATAACCTTGTCTGATAATTTTGTGCGCCAGGACGAGCCCACCTGTTTGGTTTCCACATACTCCATCATGGATTTGCTCGTAATCACATGACCCTCGCCGGGTGAGTAATACACTTCAATAGTGGAAGTGAGAAACTTCTTTTGTACAAATGCTCGTCTAAGATTGTGTAACGAGCAAATTTTAATTTGAGGCGAGTAGCTTGTGCCTTATTCTCAGGGAGAAGTCCCTTTTGTAAGTAACTCAGGATTGGAGTCATCCAGGTTTCCTGTTCGCCTATCACATGGGCGACCGTAACTCTGGGAACTAATGGCGAACAAGTTGTGATGACCACAATGTCCGTCATGTTGGTCACTCCTTCTGCTGTTGCCAGGCGTGCCAAGGCATCAACGAACGAATTACCCAATCGTGGTAATTGTTCTATGAAAACTTGTTCGAATTGTTTCGAGCAACTCCTTTGCTAATTCTTCGATATTGTGCCATCTGTTCGCCTCGAGCCTCAGTGATTCGCCATTATTTGATAAACGATTATCCGAGAATCGGCCAGAATCATCAACCTTTGAATTCCCATTGTCATAGCCATCGTGAGTCCAAATGATCAAAGCTTCAGATTTCGGCTTCATTATTTGTGGCTGGGAAATCAAAACGGATGGCTGTCGTGAATGTTTGTCTAGTTGGGCTGATGAGAACTATGCCTGCTCCGGCTCTTGAACTCGTTGATGAGCCATCAACATACATATGCCATGGTTGGTCGACAATTTTTTCGGGCATTTGTGGATATGTCAACTAGACCATAAAATTGGGCGAACGTAATGCCAAACTGTCCTAACTCCACCGCCCACTTGAGTATTCTGCCTGCAGTGTCTGGTCGGTGGAGGACTTGTCGCAATGGGAATGTGGTCAGTACCTCGACCGAGTGATCGAAAAAGTATGGTCGCAGTTTTCGAACACTCATAACGAGAGCATATGCTAATTTTTCCAGTGGAGGGTACCGGAGCTCGACTTCTTTGAGCACTTGGCTTACATAGTAAAAGGGTAAGTGGGTCGTCCCTTCTGCTCGGACGAGCACAACGCTGATTGCATGCTCGGATGCAGCCAGATACAAATAAAGTTGTTCGCCTGGAACAGGCTTAGACAATGTCTGAGTATCTACAAGGTACTGTTTTAATGATTCAAATGCGTTTTGGTAATGCTCTGTCCACTGGAATTTCCCTTTCTTTAATGCATCAAAGAAAGGTTTGCATTTGTCCCCAGTTCGTTATATAAATCGGCTTACGGAAGCTAAACGTCCGGTTAACTTTTGGACCTCTTTCACACTCCTGGGGGCCTGCATGTCGAGCATGGCTTGAATCTTTGATGGGTTTGCTTCAATCCCCCGTTGACTGGCCATATGTCCGAGGAATTTTCCTGAGTGAACCCCAAAGCTGCATTTCTTCAGATTTAGCTTCATGTTGTACTCCCTGAGTACATCAAACGTTTGTGCGAGGTGGGTGATGTGGTCTTTCTTGTGTTCGCTCTTTACCACAATATCGTCAATATATACCTCAATTGTTCGGCCGATGTGTTCGTCGAACATTTTGTTCACCAAACGCTGATATGTTGCTCCGGCATTCTTCAATCCGAACAGCATGCACTGCCAACAGTACATATTCTTTTCACTGCAGAATGCCGTATTCTTTTGATCGTCCAGATGCATGGGTATTTGGTGATAGCCAGCAAAAGCATCCATGAAGATCATGAGCTCATGGCATGTTGTATTATCGACCAAATAATCGATATGCGGCATTGGAAAATTATCTTTCGGGCATGCCTTGTTTAAATAAGTGAAATCAATACATAGTCTCCAAGATTCATTAGTCTTGTGGACGAGCACAGGGTTCGTAAGCCATCTTGGGCACTTCACTTCTCGAATCAGTTTATTATCGAGCAACTTTTTGATTTCACTATTCATTGCCGCATACTTTTCCGGACTGAACTTTCTGCGCTTCTGGATAACTGGAGTCTGTGTTGGATCAAGGTTGAGGGAGTGACATGCATGTTTGGGATCAATGTCAACCATGTCCTTGTGCGACCAAGGTTAACACATCCAAGTTTGCTTTGAAGATAAGCAATCATTTCGCTCAATTGGTTCGTAATTTCAACCAATGAACACTTCTAACTCTCGTGTCCGTTCGGTCGATATTGATAGACTCGGTTGTTCGATAGGTGTTGCTCGCTTTTTTTTGTTTCCACCGAGGATCTTGGATCGACCCCGGTGTTCGTCATCAACCTCCATAGGTTCAAAAACTCACGCAAGGTTCTAGGTCCGTAGCTCGTTTGGCGGATCAATATTCATTAGA